>APFE030874593.1:183465-202594 GCA_000404065.3 Pinus taeda
CAGAAGCCATTGCTAAACTCTTCTTTGAACGAGTGTGGGTGCACTTTGGGATCCCACAGTCTATCATCTCAGATCGGGACAGTCGGTTTCTTAGCACATTTTGGTCCAGTCTCTGGTCAATGCTGGACACCAGACTCATGAAGTCCACAGCCTTCCATCCTCAAACTGATGGCCAGACAGAAGTTGTCAATAGGATGATTGTGCACATTCTACGCATGTATAACTCAAAGAATCTAGGCACATGGGATGAGAGCCTCCCCTATGTTCAGCACAGCTACAACCGAGCTCTTCAGAGCTCCACTGGCCATAGACCTTTTGAGCTGGGTTTGGGATTCCAGCCACTATGCCCCATTGATGTGGCCATGCCACTTGCAGCTACTCACATGAATTCAGCTCATGTCCAGTCTGAAATAGATAAGGCCACCAGCTTCATTGAGCACATCCAACATATTCACCAGCAGGTCCATGACATTCTTGAGAAATCAAATGCCAAGTACAAGCAGCCACATGATCAACATCGGGTGCCACACAATTTTCAGGTGGGCGACAAAGTCTGGTTGCATTTGCAAAAGGAACGCCTTACTGGAGCCTATCGGAAATTAAGACCACTCCGATATGGTCCTTACACCATTACTAAGGCTATGGGAGACAATGCATTTGAGCTCAGCATTCCCCCATTCCTTGGCCTGCACCCAGTGTTCAACGTGGACCGCCTTCGGCCATACTTTCCACCATTACTAGACACATCCGACATTGCAGAACAGCTCCAACCCACAGAATTAAATCCAGATTGCACAGAACAAGCTGCAATTGATCGGATCATGGACACACAGATCAAGAACACTCGCCAACAGAATATCCAACTGTACCGAGTTGTCAAAGCAGGCCAACTCCTTTAGCAGGGCAAGTGGTTCACCAGGGAACAGGTTCAGCAGAAGTTTCCTCATCTCATGGAGGAGCTCAACGCAATGGGGACCATTGCTTCCTAAGGGGGGAGGAATGATCCAGGTGGATATTGGTGGCCACCTGCCAAGTCCACCTGGACCCCCACCATTGTCTTTCTCAGCATTTTCAGTTTCCTTAATTGTAGCACAACTTACTATTTTTAGCAGTTTTTCGGGTCCTGAACTTCCGGAGCCGTTTTGAGGCCCTAAACGACGTTTTTTGGGATTCCAGGGGCAACACGGGTCCATGGAACATGGACGTGTTGCCATTCCAACAATGATAGTGCTCGAATAGATCTTTCTAATGAGCTATTGTACGCGTCAAACGGAGATCATATGCTAAAGTTACGACCCCGGGAAGTTGATATACCAACTTACCCCCAAACGGGGCCCACAGTTTGGCGTTTCATCTCCTAGGGTTAGGTTTTGGAATGTTAAGGGTTTTTCATTGTTTCTCAACAATAAATAGGCCTTCGAGCCTCATTGTAAGTCAGTTCAGAGGCATGTAGCCAACACATCTCTTCTCAGAGATAAGCTACCATCGCCCTAGCTAGTTTATTTCCATTTCTGATTGTAAGCATATTTCAGTATTTTCCATTAATGAAATGAAGTATTATTTCCGCTGCATATTTGTGTATATGGTTATCTCTGTAATTTGTTGCGTTCCAGTTTAAATCCGGATCAGCATGCTGGTTATGCATTTCAATGTCTATATGTCGTTATGCATGCATTGTCATGGTTATGGTATAGTCATGCATAGTAACTAAATAATGGTTCAAATGATGTCTATATACTGAGATGACTATGATTATACATGTATTTTGCTAATCTAGTTGAACTTGTAGATGAGATATCCTCCCCTGAATGATGATGAGGTATATTGATTATGGTTATGTTTTCCTCTAGATAACATGGTATACTTGTAGGAAGAATATCAAAGATGACTAGCAATATGGTAGACTATAGTTCACAAGATTCTCCCTATAGATCAAATGAGTAGCATGGTAATGAACACTCTTCTCACATAACAGACACATTGATAAGTTTGAAGCTATAGATACAAGTTTCAAAGAAGATAAGGACAAAATAATTTTGGAATATGGGAAACAAGGAGAGGTTAATGTAGCTATCCTTCAAAGCTTGTTAGACTTGCATAGACATGGACCTCTTAGGATCAATCACAGGTAGGAGGATATGAATAACAGTGCATATGGAAGTAGGTATCATGGTGGGCATAGGTCAAATAGGGATGAAACGATCAAAGATGACAAGTTCTTGGATACAATGGATAAGCGAGGTGATGGACACAAGTTCTATTCTAGGTTTGGTTCTAACAAGTACCATGGTCATCATTTTTATGATCCTTACAGGAGGAGTGATAAGGGAAAATTTCTAGATGAGTTCAAGAAAGTCGAGCCACCTACCTTTGATGGAGATTTGAAGAAACCGGAAGGTGTAGAGGCATGGTTACTTGGGATGAAGAAGTTATTTGAGTTGCATGATTACATAGAGAACAAGAAGGCCAAAATAGCTAGCTTCAGCGTCAAAGGGAAAGAAAACATTTGGTGGGAAGATGTGAAGCGGGTTATAGAAGTAAGGATAAAAGAGTTGAGTTGGCATGAATTCAAGAGACATTTCAGCAAGAGATATTTTTTAGAGAGGTACTATGACAGAAAAGCCAAGGAATTGTATGAGCTAAATATGTGATTGACGATAAACGTGGATTATATGACCAAGTTCCTGGAGTTATTGAGGTATGTACAATATCTTAAAGATAAGAAAGGGAAAATTTAGAGATATGGTAGTGGATTAACATCAACATTTAAAGATCAGATTGTGTATGATGAGTGATGCAGGTGCACATCTGGAGAAACAATTTCGATGAAGACTAGACCAAGGCTTGCCAATGTTATGGGAGGTCACATGATGATTTTGGGAGAGATTTCAAATATTTTGATAGATATTTGCAGTAGGATGTGAGAGGAAATATTTCCTAATGTAAATGTAATTAATGTAGCTTCAGTTTCCCATATTTGTGAGAAGGGGAAATGAACCTTCACTTGTGACTCTTGGTTACCCATGTTAGATTTATTTATAAAGAAATGAGGGTTGAGAAGAAAGTAGCAAGATGTGTGCAAAAGAAGAAGAAGTGCAACACTAGAGTGGAGAAGCTCCAATGCTGGGAGGAGAGGCAGAGGATGAGAGGCCTAGGATGCACATGCCCACATTGTAAAATATGTCCAACTTAATGTATGCAAAATTTGATTAATGAACAATTTGTTTATGTGCCATGTGTGTGTATTTTCCTCTGTTTATCTATTATCACTTAAGTTGTTTATATACACTTGTTAAGGATATGAAATTTATTGGGAAATGTCATGGTTATATCTATATGAGTTAATTTACATGTATTTTGAGGATAGGAATGTATCTACCTATATGTGTATGAAGTTGTAGCTTCATATGCCTACCGTAGTGGATGTTAAGGTATTTACAATGTGTGACTGTGAGTTGTGGGTGAGTATAGCCACTACTGGTAGATTATAGTGTGTATGAGAACTTGTGATCACGCTGAGATGTTATTTTCCTATCTGGAGTTAGTCCCTATTTTGTGGTTAGTTATGTATGTGTCGAATACAGTAAAGACCCTTGAGACTGAAGTTGTGATGCGTGTGTTATTTTTTGTAGCATATGAGTGATTGTGTGGTCTATGTATGTTTATGGTTGATAACCCCATGTGTGTGAGGTTGTAACTACATATTGTGGTACTAGTTGTTGTTTATGTGTTGTTGGGGTACAGTCACGAGATCCTGTAATATGATTGAATTGATTTAGATTACACCATGTAGCTTTAACTGTTGTGTGCGTTAGTCATGAAACAATGGTGTCATATTGTAATTGTTCCAATCCCATCGAGGGAAGTGTATGGTCCTTTGAGATATTATCGAGCACGTGTGTCTGGTGATGTGAAGCCCATGATGGAGTGGTTGTTGTGTGATTGTGTGTAATTTGAGTGTTATTAGACAACGTTGAGCACCATTATTTGGATGTAGTCATGCATATTGAATAGAACATCATGTGTTGTTGGCTAGGTATTCCCCTAAGGGTAGAGTAACCCACCTGCAGCTTGTAGTTGTGTCAACATTACTTATTGAGTCGTTGTAGCTGCCAGTGTATGAAGAAAACCCTGCAGATTTGATATGTGTGAGTTAGAGAGGTAAATCTCCATGAATAAGGGTATATGATGCCATGTGGGGTGTTAAGGAGCGACTCAGGGCCATGGAGAATCTATTGGGAGCAAGGTTGAGTCATTTCAACTTCCTAGAGTGCAAATATATGAGTTTCTGGAGGCGCTATGAAAATATTTTGTAGCACCTACAAGAACACAATTTTTGGGCTATGTTTGAAGCTTTGAGAGCTTGGTTTTTTATTTTTCATGATTCCTTGATGAGGTGAAGTCCTTTTAAGGTGAATTAGGTTTGGAAAAAGTAGGAATACATGAGAGAAGACTGTCTCATGGTACTTGTGAAGTAGAACCCAAATTTTCTAGTTTTCCTGCACATTTCAAGTTACATTTCTGAATTTCCAAAATGTGGATAAAAATAAAGATGTGTGATTTTTTGTGGAGTATCCCAAGGTATTGGGAGATAGTTAGGGAAACCCTACATGCCCCCATCAAGTTTTATCAGATCTTGGCTATGTTCTTTGGAGAATTTCAGGGTATGGAAAAAAAGAGAGCATGTTCACACCTTGTTGATGCAGTCAGGACAACAAAGGTTGGAATTAAAGTTCAGATGTTGATTATATATGAAGGCCTTTTAAATGGGTTGTTGTGAATGTATTTAACTGGAATTGTGAGCAAACAAATTATTTGAACGAAACTTAAATTAATAGGGCTGAGATGATACTTGATGTATCTTGAGGTAACCTATGTAGGTTATTAAAACAAAATTTATATAGACTTGGACAACACAAAACTGAGTGTTTTGTTCTAGAGGGAATGGACTTTTAGCCATTTCTATGTGGGAAGTGGAAATAGATTTGGAAGAAAATGAAGAGGTTGTAAAAAGATCCATGTGATGAATATGGCATAGAGGTCAAGGAAGGGCGATCCATGTACAAATAGAATTTCTAGTTTTGAAGACAACTTGAAAATGAAAAGAGGTTTAGGAGAAAAAGAACCTTACAATAGTAAATGAGTTGATTGCAGGGAAATGAGATGCTCTTTGTTGGAGGGGAATTGGTTCAACAAGATTGTGGAAGATGAGGTCTTGTTATAGATCTTATAAAAAAAAATTGAATGTGATGTCATGGTCATTAAAAGAATTATGTTTGCAGGGATGAATTAATAACAGTTGCCATAGCAGGGAAGCTATGTCAAAGGAGATGGAGCAGGAAATCTATTATGTGAGAATTGGTGACATAACTCGATAGTAAAAATAAGAAGAGTGAGGGGTTGAAGATGCATCAATCAATAACTTGGAAGCAAAGAATAAATCATGCTCAAGAAGAGGTTCTATCACATAGAACCTAGAGAAGAGAAAAGAAAATACCAAGAGGATGACTTGGTATGGGTGACAAGAAGTGAAATTGTTATAGAGGAAAGGAGGGATAGTTGCAGCTCACTAGAAGGTAAGGAAGAGATGAAGATGATAGCAAGGGTTCAGAGGAAAGTCACAACAAGAAGAAAAAAGTGCAAAAGAAGTGAGTTATGAAGGATTTAAGAAGAAGATGGTTGAGTTGGGGCAGAACTCAATCATGTGAAATGATTTCTATAAGAAAGTCAATATGACCATATTTATGAGGAGGAAGAATAGTGTTGAATAGGGAGATCTACAATAGTATAGATATGACAGAAATAAGGTTCTTTTTTTATGTAGCCGCAGTTGTGAGAAGATTGAACAATGAGGTAATGGTCATTTGCTTTCAGTTAATTATGGATTAATTGTCGATTACAAGTAGAAGTAATAAGTGTTTGTAGTTAAGGATTATGGAAAGGAACCTTCTGGTGGAAAGTGAGAAAGACAACAAATTTCTCAGAGGAAGAAGGTGAATAGTTGCATGCAGAAGCCAAAAGAGAAGAGAGTGCTCAGATGGAGATTCTAGAGGAAGGAGTCAACATATATACTAGGAGAAGGCTAGGCATGGAAGAGCTTAGTATGGTATTTATAAATAGGTTGATGAAGTCAACTTGTTGTAGTGGCTTCTATTCAACTCATAATCAGGAAGGAGAAGCTCATGGAAGAAGGAGATTTGTGACTACTGAGAGTCATGTTAAAGGTTCAGAGAGAAGCCATAATATATCAAGTAAGGACAAACTTTATAGTGAAGTAGTTGAAGTTAAATTACAACTAGAGATGATGAGATAATTCCTACAGAAGGATGATGAAGACCAGTGTTATGGATGAAGTCTCTAGAAGAGAGTGAAATGGAATATGTTTCAAGTGGCTAAGACAAAGTTAAATTCCTAGTGGAGGAAAAAATCAAGGGAATTGAGTTGCAACTATGGAAGGAAATCCTAAGGGCAATGAACATATGTGATGAAGCAGATGAAGATTTGATGAGTAGAGTGAAGAAAATAAATTTTAGCCGAGGACTGAGTTAGAAGATCAAATTGACAAAAGGAAAGAAGAATAATAGTTGGTTGGATGAAGAGAGAACCTATGATGTGTTGGAAAGTTTGGAAGTAAGTAAATTTTAGAGCTCGTAGCAAAAGCAATAGAAGAAGGTACAAGTTGGGGTAAGGATTTGGTAAGATATTTGTTTCATTGTGCAGGTGACAGATGAGGAAGGTGAGGATCTCTGTAAGAACCTTGAGAAAGGAGAGCTCACAGGTTTCCGTAGAAGAGAACTAGGAGGATGCCAAAATACCAGACTACGAAGAAAGTTTAGTGAGGTATCATGTTGAAAGGTGGAACTTGTTATTGTTGAGGCATGTTGCAACTCACGAGTTAAATTTTTCAGAAGAAGACTAGATGAATTTGACCAAGAGGTCATATATTTTCATACAGTCTAATGCAAGTGCATAGATGGAGCACAAATTTTGAGGAAGACTAGACCAAGGCTTTCCAATGTGATGCAAGGTCAAATGATGATGCTGAGAGAGATTTCAAATGTTTTGATAGATATTTGCATTAGGATGTGGGAGGAAATGTTTCCTAATGTAAATGAAATTAATGTAGCTTGATTTTCCCATATTTGTGAGAATTGGAAATGAACCATTACTTGTGACTCTTGGTTACCCACGTTAGCTTTCTTTATAAAGAAATGAGGGTTGAGAAGAGAGTAGGAAGATGTGTACAGAAGAGGCAAAAGTGCAACAATAGAGTGTAGATCTCCAATACTAGGAGGAAAGGAAAAGGATGAGAGGCTTGGACTACACATGCCCACATTGTAAAATTTGTCCACATTATTGTGTGCATATTTTGATTAATGAATAATTTGTTTATGTGCCTCTGTGTGTTTATTTTCCTTTGTCTGTTTATTATCATTGAAGTTGTTTATCTACACTTGTTAAGAATATGAAATGTGTTGGGAAATATCATTGCTGTATCAATATGAGTTAGTTTAAATGCATTTTGGGCATGAGAATATGTGTCTACCTGTGTGTGTATGAATCTATAGCTTCACATGGTTTCCATAGTGGATGTTGAGGTATTTAGAATATGTGATTGTGAGTTGTGGGTGAGAATAGCCACTACTGGCATATAGTAGTGAGTATGAGAACTTGTGAGTAGGTTTCAATGTTGTTTTCATGTCTGGAGTTAGTCCCTACATTCTGGATGGTTATGTATGTGTGAAATACATTGAAGACTATTGAGACTATGAAGCTATCCTATGTATGAGTGATTGTGTGGTCTATGTATGTTGTTGGTTAATAACCCTGTGTGTGTGAGGTTGTAACTGCACGTTGTGGCCGTAGTTATCAATGATGTGTTTTCAGGGTATAGTCATGAGACCTTGTAATTTGATTGAATCGATTGAGATTACACCTTGTAGCTTTAATTGATGCATGAGTTATTCATGCAGCATTGGTTTTGTGTTGTAATTGTTTGAAACTCGTGGAGGGGAGTGTGTGTGTGTTTGAGAGATGATTGAGCATGTGTTTATGGTGATGTGAATCCCATGATGGAGTGGTCATTGTGCGATTGTGTGTAATTTAGGTGTTGTTAGAAAAAATAGAGCACCATTATTTGGATATAATCACACCTGTTGAATAGAACAAAATGTGTTTTTGGCTACGGATTCCCCTCAGGTTAGAGTAACCCACTTATAGCTTGTATTTGTGCCAACATTACTTGTTGAGATTTTATAAATTCCAGTGTTTGAAGAAAACCTTGTAGATTTGATATGTGTGATTTAGAGAGGTAAATCTCCATGAAGAAGGGCATAGTATTCTGTGTGGGGTGTTAAAGAGAAACTCAGTGCCATAGAGAATTAATTGGGAGCAAGTCCAGGTGATTTCAGCTTCCCCAAATCCAAAAAGACGAGTTTCTAGAAGTTCTATGAAAATATTTGGTAGCAATTACAGGTTTTTGATTGCGCTACGAAAATATTTTATAGCACCTACAACAACCCAAGTTTTGGGTTGCATGTGCAGCTTTTAGAACTTGGTCTCAGCCTATTCATCATGACTTGATTAATTGAAGCCCTTGTAAGGTGATTGAGGTTTGGAAAGAGTAGGAATGCATGAGAGAAGAATCTCTCATGGTACTTGTGGACAATCTCTCATGGTACTCATGAAGAGGAACCCATATTTTCTGGTTTGCCTACGCATTTTAAGTTAAATTTATGAATTTCTAGAATGTGGATAAAACTAGATTTGTGGCATAGTATCCTGGGATATTGGGAGTTATCCAGGTGGATATTGGTGGCCACCCGCCTATTCCACCTAAGCCCGCTAGTCAGTTTCATCTATTTCCTTGTTCATTTAAGCATTTATTATTTTTAGCATTTTTTGGGTCCTAAACTTCTAGAGTAGTTTTGACCCCCTAGTTAGTTTAATCTATTTCCTTGTTTATTTAAGCATTTACTATTTTTAGTAGTTTTTTGGGTCCTGAACTTCCAGAGTAGTTTTGACCCCCTAAATGACATTTTTTGGGGTCCACAGCAAGCCCATTTCCATAGGCAAGGGCTTTCAGTTAAACATGTAGTACTCAGGGAGACCTTTCCAACAAGGTATTGTACATGCCAAACAAAGATAATATGACCAAGTTATGACCTTGGGAAGTTGGCTGCCTAAATAACCCCAATGGGGCCCACAAACTCTTGGTGTTGCATCTCCCAGGGGTTAGCATTTTGGTTGTTTAGTGTTTTCTCATGTTTTCCAATAATAAATAGGCCCTTTAGCCTCATTGTAACATAGTTCAGAGGCGTGTATCTGCCACATCTCTTCTCAAAGATAAGCTACCATTGGCCAAGCTATCTTATTTCCATTATCTTTATAAGAATAGTTCAATATTTCTCTATTAATGAAGTTATGTTTTTTTTGCCACATCTACACATTTATGATTATATTTGTAATTTGTTGCGTTCCTATTTAAGTTCAGATCAATGTTATCAAAGTAGTTTGCTCTTTCTATTTTTTTCCTTGCATGTCTCCAATCAGGTTAGGGTTTATGGAGTTAGGGCTTGATCTAGTTGAACCATTGCAACATTAGCCTCACAAAACTCAATGACACCCCATGACGAAAGAAAAGAAATATGAGGGGGTAGGAGATCCTTTCAAAATGTTGCTCGAGGAAGGCCTCGAGTGACAGAGGGGTGCAATGATGGATAACTTTGCCCATATCCTTTGATGACTACCCACAGGTGATGCATCTTCATCCAACAACTACTCTAGAGGCATCACTCCTTTTATGGTAGAAGTTAACTTCGATATTCCCATATTCGAAGGCTTGATAGATGAAAACATCATAAATAAATGGTTAAATCTATTGGAGGAATATTTTCCAGTTCATGACTTTTCCAATCGGGAAAAAAATATTTTTTCACTTCTATTGAAGCCTTGAAAATCATTACTACAACATGGGGGGAAACCACCTGGTGTTGGAATTATGACACAGATTTGGCACTATGACACAAGGGTTGTCCTTGATGGCAACTCACTTAGATGACATATCATAGTTCAGAATGAAGAAAGAGAGGTATATGCATGTTCCCCATTGACCAAGCCACATGTACACGCGGGTTCGTAGACCAAAAGGCACGTATAGTGTACACATGCACTTTCACGGAAGGAAAGGCGTGTACATCTTGAAAAACTTAGTTTTGCTCCATGGTATTTGGTCCATGGTATTTTGATCCTTGGTATTCGTCCAAGGTATCTTGTCTGAAGTGTTGACCCTAGATATTTGGTCCAAGGTATTGGTTTTAAGTCATTTTGGTCCATGGTATTGAGTAAGGCCTAAGACTATAAAAGGAGGAGAAGATCATTAGGCAAATTCACTCAAGCATTGAATATCTAATGAAGAGCAAGATCTAGAATACAGGTTATTGGGTTATGGTGCACAGCTGGATCTGAATCAAGGATGAACCCGAACGCTTGATGAAGGATAAGTTCTATTGATGGGTCAAGATCTTAAGGCTTGAAGTGAAGTATCTTTGTGTGGTTTTGATCTTTTATCTAAATAACTGGTGCATGTTGTAGACTGTAAATATGATGATCTGGGTATAACTATATCCTGAAATTGTTGTAAATATTAAATCATCATTTACAGATTTGTACGTAAGTCCACTTTAGCAAAGGGGCGTATACACACTGGTTCTGAATATCAAAACAACGTATACATCTTAAATTTGATTTTCATATCTGTACGCAGGTTCGCCTTGAGAAAACAACATATGTACACAAGTTTGAATCATTGAAGTAGCATATACCTCATAAAATATGCTTTAGCTACTTTCGTTTATTTTTGTAGTGTTTTGGGTTCTGGCCTGGGTTTTGGTTACTGTTATTGTATTCTGGTTACAACATTCTGAGAAGTGATTGATTGATTCAGTTTTGATTCTTACAAAGGAGATTGGTTTATGTAGATAAATTTGATGCTTTATTGATGTTATTGATGGATCCAGTCTGAAAATTTATGAAACATGGTCCCTGGAAGAAAAGAGAAAGTTGTAGCCTTCTATAGGTCGGCACCTATGTACTAGTAAACACATCAACTAGTACAAGAGCTAGGGGGTTATAGCTCCCTTCCAGGAGAAGCTGGAGAATGAGATAAGGTTGTAGCCTTCTGCAGGTAGAGGCCTGCATACCAGTATAAGACTGCACCAGTACAAAAATTGTAAAAAGAAGTTTCTTATTAGAAACAAGATAGAGACGATTGCAGCAGGTGGTTTTCACCCACATTGGGTTTCCACCTTATATGTTGTGTTCATGTGTGTTTGATTGTATGTTTTGTTTTACTGCACCTGGTTACTGCTTATATGGTTATGATGCATTGATTAAAGATCAACATATGATAAATTAACTGAATCATAAGCTTGCAGGATATACACTAGTTGCCTTAAATATAATTGTGTATACACACAAGTTCCAGTAACTGAAGTAGCATATATGAATCTGATTATAGAAATAAAATATTGTTAACTTTCTAATACTGATTCATCCCCCTCCCCCCCTCTCAGTATTATTTCCAACAATTGGTATCAGAGCAGGACCTTTAAAAGAAGCTTAATCGCTTGAAGGAAGATCTATCATCATGAGTAACTACGAAAGAGAGGGATCCATTAAACCACCAATTTTTGATGGGAGAAACTTAGTTTATTGGAAGGTAAGAACTACAACCTATCTTCAATCTCTTGGAACAGATGTCTGGGAAATAGTGGAAGGAGGATATACATTTCCATCAGTAATTCCTACAGATACGGCAGGTAAAAAGCGATATGAAACCAATGCCAAGGTTGTCAATACATTATTGGGGAGTCTGTCACAATTAGAATTTGTCAAAGTTATGCAACTCAAAACCACCAAAGAAATATGGGACAAGATCATTCTAAGCTATGAAGGAGACAATCAGGTGAAACGTGCAAAACTGCAATCTCTCATAATTCAATATGAAACTCTCAAAATGCACAATGATGAAAGTATGGCTAGTTACTTCTTACGTATAGATGAGATTGTTAATTGCATGAAGAACTTGGGTGAAGAGATAAAAGAAGTTACCTTAGTTGAAAAGGTTTTAAGATCCTTGTCTACTAAGTTTAAATCAAAAGTATCTGCCATAGAAGAAAAGCAGGATATTCATACTACTACTATGACACAATTGCACAGAATCTTAACTGCTTTCGAAATGAGAAAAGGAGGTCCATTAGATATGAGAGAAGCCGCATTCAAAGCTTCAGGGAGAGAAGAACTCAATGAATCAAGACATCTTTCAGAAGGAGAGGAAGAAGCAAACTTTGTCAAGAACCTTCAACAGGGTTCTGGGAGATTTAGAGTTAAACTACCTTTCAAATTTTTTTCTTGTGGAAGAGTCAGTCATTATGCTGCCAAATGTCCTCATAAAGATAAGCTTGATAAAGGTAAGATATCAACAAAATGGAATAGAAAACAAAGTGTAAGTAAGAAGAGCTACTATACTCATGAAGATAGCGATGGTTTATCAAATAGTGATGAAGATGAAAATAGTAATGACTATAGACTTCTGATGGTTTTTGAAGATGATGATTTCTTCGATTCTTTAGATGAAGATGACCTTTATGGAGAAATATCTAAACTCAAAATTTGTTTAGAAGAAAAGAATATGATTATAGATACTCTGACATTCCAACTTGTTGAAAGAGAAAAACACAATGAAAAACTAGAATGTGAAATTGTGGGTCTAAGAAAGGATATTGAGAAAACAAAAGCTCTCAATCTTAGATTTACTAAAGGATCAAAAACCTTAAATTAAATTATCAAAGTGCAGTGTTCTCCTCTGGTAAAGATAGGCTTTGGATATACTGAAGAAGCATCCCAAGCATAGAAGCCATCAACCTCCACTAAAAGCTACCTTGATGCAGCAAAGAGCAGTGAACAGTTTGATAATCGATAGCAAAGGCATAAAGGAGATCACCAGGTAAATCAAGCTCAATTTACTTCAAGGATGAACAAAAGCTACAAACCTCAGGTAAATCATACTCAATCTGTTTCAAGAATGAATATCAATAGCAACTACAATTACCAGGTCAGTAGATTCGATAATCGCAGGAACTTCTTTAATGGCCAATGTTTTTCATGTCATAACTTTGGACACAAAGCTGCTCAATGTGTTGCTTACAAGACCATCATGACTAGAGAAGCATGAAACCAAAGGAATGTGTTGGGGATCATGAAACAAACCTATAATAACTTTTCTCTCTTTGAAAATGAAATAGAATGCCCTTTCTGCAACAACTTTGGTCACGAATAATCTGAATGCAGGAGTAAATTTCAGCAAACATCTCAGAAGGAGAAAACTTCATTAAATCTAAAAATATGGAGAAAGAAAGAACCACAAACAGAAACATGTGGTATAGCCCTCCATGCAGAAGGACAAGAAAATTAGTGGTACATCGATAGTGGATGCTCGAAACACATGACAGGTGATAAAGAAAAACTTTAGTCATATAATGCCTTAGAAAAGGAAAATAATGTCTCATTTGGAAATGACACTCCTGCTGTCATAAAAGGTAATCGTTTTGTTCTTTTAAAATAAAAGTTAAAGTTGGGCATGTTATGTATGTTGATAGTCTAAAGCATAACCTGTTGAGTGTTAGTCAAATGTGTGATCAAGGAAATGAAGTAGTATTTTGATCAAATGGATGTGTTGTTCGTGAGCTTGATACAGGAGAAACCATGATCAAAGGTATAAGAACTCCAAACAAATTATATATACTCAAGAGAGGACAACAACAGTGCTATCTAAGCAAAAATTATGAACACTAGCTATGGCACAAAAGATTAGGGAATCTAATCTTCTCTCGAATAAGAAAAGAAAACAAATTCCAGACTGTTCGTGACCTTCTTGATATCAACATTCCAGAAAATACAATATGCAAATCATGTCAATTTTGTAAGCAAACCAGGTCACAATTCCCTAAAAAGGAAGGATCAGCCAGTAAGCCTCTTGAACTTGTTCATACCGATTTATGTGGTCCATCAAGGAAAAAGTCACCTCGTTGAGAGGAATACTTTATATTGTTCATTGATGATTTTTCTAGAATGTGTTGGATAGGGCTTCTAAAGCATAAACATGAAGCATTTGAAAAATTCAAATCCTTTAAAGCCCTAGTTGAAAATGAATCAGATCGCAAAATCAAATGTCTCAGATCTGATTGAGGAGGGGAATTCACCTCGGATGAATTCCTTGACTTTTGTGAAGAACATGGAATAAAAAGGCAATTCTCCACTACAAGGAATCCTCAGCAAAATAGAGTGGTAGAAAGGATGAACAAAACTATTCAACAAATGGCTTGTGCTATGCTAGATGAGTCTGGAACTCCTGCAACCTTCTTGAGTGAAGCTACATTCACTGTCGTCACTATTCTCAAAAAAGCAAATGTTCGGGTAAACAACACTCAAACTCCATGTTATCTCAAAATCAGGCCCTCGAAGGCTGTAGACCAGGAAGACTTCAAGTAACTATTTCAAACCTACTTTAGGTTGAGGCTTAGCCTCCCCAACCTGAGAGGGCTCTCTCAAAGGATTAAAGGTTTTTGATTATGATCAAGATGGATAACTCTTATGAAACAAATAAAAATGAAAATGGTGGTAACACAACTAACAAGTATCCATTAGGCTTATGGAGTTATATATGATTCAGTATTACCAGCAGGGTTGGCTTTGCATAGAAGTCAAGGCATTCAGATTTCAACCAAGCACATAAAAGGCAGTTTACGAGTATATGAAGGAAATTAGAGCATTGCTAGTGATTTCTAAGTAATCACATACTCATAAAACTATAGATAACATGAAGAAAACAACAAAAGAAACTCATCACATTGAACTCTTTATGATTCTTGAGAAGCATAAGCTAGTACTGTATTACTAAAAAAAAACAGAGTCTTTACATAAGCCAAATATCAGAGCTTTTTTTTTTTAAAATTTCCAACCCTTGGTACATTGCTCTTTCTTCTATATATAGAGTTCTTTTACAAGGTTGAGATTCCTCCTCCAACATGAGGGGAACTCGAATTCTACTTCTTATGACACCTATTCAAGTTTTAACTACCTATTAAATGTAACAAACTGCTAATTGGACTTTTTAGAGATCTAAGTCAAATAAGATTCTAACTCCATATCATGCTAATAATAACCTTAATTACAATCATTCTCGTTCTTTGACATGTGGTCTTTTTTTTAGTTTGGTTGTGGTGGATGTTCGAAGCTCCATACCAATCCTCAATGTCCCGTCTTCTCCATTTGCCTGAAAAGTAGGGAACTGCCCCTGTTTATCTGCCTTTGGTTTTCCTCAAAGATATTCGAATCCAATGAACCGTACCCTTCATCTTTGATTATGCAAAATATATCAGAATGCCACGTCCTTGATGTGTTGTCAACCTTTTCCATGTGTAAAGACAAAATCTCCTCCAAGCTATCTGACATATCATGGACTGTAGTAAATATGATCACTTTATAACAAAAAGTTTAGAATTGGGTTCGAATATATATTTCCTCCACCTGTCTTGACCTTGTTGAAAGTTGAAACCTTTAGATTATCCTTTGAAGATATTCCTTTTTCAAAAATTTTCCCTCGGTCTCTCAGAATCTGTTGACTGAGTTTAAATTATGTAGCTTCAACAGTTTCGTAGCGCACTACGAAACTGCCGGGTAATTCCAAAAACACAGTTTCAACCCAAAATTTTGCTATTTTGAGCCTCTTGATATTTAAACATCCTTTTCAATTACTCCAAATCTTTTCAAAACTGAGTGAAAATGTATGATTCTTCAAGAAAGATTGTAACAAGGAAAACCATCAAAATTTGAAACATAACCTTACTTGATGGGTGACTTCTTTAAGGAGATTCATTCTGCTGGATGAACTGTATCTTTAAGTCCTCAATTTGTTTCTTCATGACTTTGATCCCAGTTCTCGGGTTTGTATTGACCTTTCTGATGAATTGCACTTCCTTTATTGCAGGGACAGTCCAGCTATAGAATTGAACATTAAAATCAACCACCTCAGGTATTTGAAATGTTTTGTCCTCCCACCGAGCTTGCATTTGGTTAAAATAAGCCTCCTTGATTGCAAATTTCCTGGAGGCTTTCTTCAGTCTAGAAATTTCAAAGTTTGCCAATTCCAACCTCCTTTTCCACACTATCTTCTTCTTGAAGGGTAACTAATTTGCTTTTATCTTTTCCTTCATGAGGCTGTGTTGCCTCCCTTGTTTCCTCTGCTCTTGGTAGTACCTCCTGTATTTGTTTAAAATTCCTCGTTATGGGTCTCCTTGGCTTAAATACAAATTGATCAACTTGATCATCAAAATTGAGCTTTTTCAAGGCTTTGACTCTCTTAGCCTTGTCTTTTCCTGAATCTATCAAATTTTCTTGAACCAGGGGAGATTCTTCAATGTCAATAGCTTGCAGTAAGTCATTTAAGTCTCCCTTTGAAGCAGGGCTTTCTTCAATACTCACTTATTTGCCTTTTTCTTTCGCTACCTGGCTCCTAGTCCTTCTTCTTTGAACTCCTTCACCTGTGCTTGACTCATGTGCACCTTCTTTGACCTGAGCTTTCTCTTTAAGAGACTGCTGGGGTGTATCCTGGATAGTCAGTGGTTTGGTGGATTCTCTTGTTTCCTGGCCTTCAACTTTGAAAACCTCCTGGATCTTATTTCTGCCTGATGACCAGTTGTTGTTGGAAGATCTTTTACAGCTTGAGGACTAAGACTGGTCTCGTTCTTGAAACCAGACATGAATATTAATGGGGGCCAGTCCCTACCTACTCTCTAAAGTTCATGCAGAGCAATCAACTTAATTAAACCGTGGTGAAACAATGAGGCCTCATAGGCTTCTTTCCTTAGTTGCACCTTATCACACATTTTACTTAAGCTACAGAATAAGTAAAAAGGTAAATCAAGGGATATATTTCCTGTAAAATGTAGTAGAAGCTTGAAATGATATGAATACACCTTATTATATCTCCCTTCACAGGTAAGGTACCTTTGTATACAGGTAAGTGGATTGGCATATGAGTCCTTGACATAATTTCTAGGCATAGACTTTTTTAAATTTGAGTCAATGTACTCCGGCTTAAAAAATTCTTTGCAAGGGGTCATATCAAATTTGAAATTATTAAACCAAGTTTCTTGTCCCATTGGAATCTCAGTAACTGTGGATATTACCTCTGGTGAGACTTGCAATTCGATCATCCCAACCTTTGAATTTAGCCCTGTGAAATTCAAAGCAAATTCCTTGGTGATTTGTGCATGACCTCCCTAGAGTTTCTCACAAAAATTCCAACATCCAACTTGCTTGAATGCATGCTCAACTTCTTTGTTTTTCAAGATAATGTCTACACCTTCAGGTTCGTTTCTCAAGCATCTGCCTGATCTGTGGTATTTTCTTTCTGCAGATCCCTCCATGAGACTTCAGCGTAATGAAGGTTTGAAATACTAGCGCTGCTCAAACTTCAATCTCTGCCTCGCTTGAATGGCTGCCTTGCTTGATAACTACCTCGCTTGATAACAATGCATTCAAATTGAAAACTTGCAGACTTGTTCCTCATGCAACGAATACAATGATAATTAAGATTGTGAATACCTGGCTTTTCTTAGAACTTGCAATCCGAGTGTGCCAAGGTATCTAGCGGCTGTAGTGATGGAGATAAGCAGTTGGAAATGATATGTGGAGTGTATAAGATGACAGTGAATGATGCGAACATAACTGAACTTGACAGATTTGATAGTTAGGAAAGATCTGCTACGGATTGCACGAATCTCCGATTTCGTAGTGCAGTCAATGTAAAATTTGAATTATGCACTATGAAATCACCTAAAACATGTTGCGCTGTGAAACTATTAAAAAGGATTTATGCGCTGCGAAATTACCTAAAGAGCTTTGTGGCACATAGTAACCTTTGAACAAGATTGACACATGGTTATGAGACCGGTGATGAATGAGAATGCATAGTTGACTCAAGACTCCTAAGACTCAGACTCTAAGGCAAACAAAAATCAAACTTAGACTAGCACCAACCTTTACCATCAAACTAATGTGAAAATTTTTGGCATTATAATTCTTAAGTGATAACATTCCACATGAACTTTGGTATGGTAAGACTCCTACCATAAAATACTTCAAAGTTTTTGGAAGCAAATGTTACATCAAAAGGATTGATGAAAAACTTCGCAAGTTTGAACCCAGAGTAGATGAAGGCATTCTACTTGGTTACTCTTCTTGAAGTAAAGGATATAAGTGTTATAATAAAAGGCTTGGGAAAATTATTGAAAGTATTGATGTTGTATTGATGAAGCATGCAAAAATCCAAAGCAGGTAAAAACCAAAGATTGTGGAGAAGATGAGGATTATCCTTCCACATCAAATCATACTAATTCTAAAGAAGAAACCAATGAAGCACCAAAGGAACAGATAATGGTAGAAGAAAAGACTCCATCTAGATATGTTCAGAAAAATCATCCAGAGACTTGAATTTTGGGACAGAAAGAGGAAGGTGTGCGGACAAGAAGAACTATTACAGAAGCTTCAAGCTATCTAGCATTTCTTTCCTCCATCGAACCTCAAAATGTAAATGAAGCATGCAAAGATGAATGTTGGGTCAAGACCATGAATGAAGAACTTGAGCAAATTGAAAAGAATAATACTTGTGAATTAGTTCCTAGACCTCATGATAAGAATATCATAGGAACCAAATGGATATTCAAAAACAAGCTGAATGAAAATGGTGAAGTCATTAGAAACAAGACCTAACTTGTTTGTAAAGGGTATGCTCAGCAGGAAGATATAGATTTTGAAGAAAATTTTGCACTTGTTGCTAGACTTGAAGCCATAAGAATGTTCCTTTCTCTTTCTAGTTTTTAGAAATTCAAAGTATACCAAATGGATGTAAAATCTGCCTTTCTTAATGGGGACTTAGAAGAATAAGTATATATTGAGCAACCAGATAGATGCATCCTTGGAAATGATCCAAAACTTGTATGCAGACTCAAAAAGGCTCTCTATGGTCTAAAACAAGCTCCAAGGGCCTGGTATTACCGTCTTGACA
>APFE030874593.1:202614-235373 GCA_000404065.3 Pinus taeda
ATAACCTGTTGAGTGTTAGTCAAATGTGTGATCAAGGAAATGAAGTAGTATTTCGATCAAATGGATGTGTTGTTCGTGAGCTTGATACAGGAGAAACCATGATCAAAGGTATAAGAACTCCAAACAACTTATATATACTCAAGGGAGGACAACAACAGTGCTATCTAAGCAAAAATGATGAACACTGGCTATGGCACAGAAGATTGGGGCATCTAAGCTTCTCCCAAATAAGAAAAGTAAGCAAATTCCACGCTGTTTGTGATCTTCTTGATATCAACATTCCAGAAAATACAATATGAAAATCATGTCGATTTGGTATGCAAACCAGGTCGCAATTCCCTGAAAAGGAAGCATCAGCTAGTAAGCCTCTTGAACTTGTTCATACTGATTTATGTGGTCCATCAAGGAAAACGTCACCTCGTGGAGAGGAATACTTTATATTGTTCATTGATGGCTTTTCCAAAATGTGTTGGATAGGGCTTCTAAAGCATAAAGATGAAGCATTTGAAAAATTCAAAGCCTTCAAAGCCCTGGTTGAAAATGAATCAGATCACAAAATCAAATGTCTCAGATTTGATCGAGGAGGGGAATTTACCTCGGATGAATTCTTTTACTTTTGTGAAGAACATGGAATAAAAAGGAAATTCTCCACTGCAAGGACTCCTCAGCAAAATGGAGTGGTAGAAAGGATGAACATAATTGTTCAACAAATGGCATGTGCTATGCTAGATGAGTTTGGAACTCCTGCAACTTTTTGGGGTGAAGCTGCATTTGTTGCCGTCACTGTTCTCAACAAAGCAAATGTTTGGGTAAACAACACTCAAACTCCACATGAACTTTGGTATGGTAAGACTCCTTCCGTAAAATACTTCAAATTTTTTGGAAGTAAATGTTACATCAAAAGGACTAATGAAAAAATTGGCAAGTTTGAACCCGGAGCAGATGAAGGCATTCTCCTTGGTTACTCTTCTCAAAGTAAAGGATATAAGTATTATAATAAAAGACTTGGGAAAATTATTGAAAGTATTGATGTTGTGGTTGATGAAGCATGCAAAAATCCAAAGCAGGTAAAAACGGAAGATTGTGGATAAGATGACGATTATCCTTCCACATAAAATTCTGAAGAAGAAACCAATGAAGCACCAGAAGAACAGATAATGGTAGAAGAAAAGACTCCATCCAGATATGTTCAGAAAAATCATCCACAGACTCAAATTTTGGGACAGAAAGAGGCAGGTGTGCAGATAAGAAGAACTATTACAGAAGCTTCAAGCTATCTAGCCTTGCTTTCCTCCACTGAACCTCAAAATGTAAATGAAGCATGCAAAGATGAATGTTGGGTTAATGCCATGAATGAAGAGCTTGAGTAGATTGAAAAGAATAATTTTTGGGAATTAGTTCCTAGACCTCATGATAAGAATATCATAGGAACCAAATGGATATTCAAAAACAAGCTGAATGAAAATGGAGAAGTTATTAGAAACAAGTCCAGACTTGTTTGTAAAGGGTATGCTCAACAAGAAGGTATAGGTTTTGAAGAAACTTTTGCACCTGTTGCAAGACTTGAAGCCATAAGAATGTTCCTTTCTCTTTCTAGTTTTCAGAAATTCAAAGTATACCAAATGGATGTAAAATCTGCTTTTCTTAATGGGGACTTAGAAGAAGAAGTATATATTGAAAAACGAGATAGATTCATTCTTGGAAATGATCCAAAACTTGTATGCAGACTCAAAAAGGCTTTCTATGGTCTAAAACAAGCTCCAAGGGCCTAGTATTACCATCTTGACAAATATCTCCATCAACAAGGTTTTTCAAAAGGATCAACTGATAGCAATCTATATACAAAGATTGACAATAATAAATTGCTAATACTTGTTGTGTATGTTGATGATGTCATTTTTGGTAGCAATGAAGAAGCCATGAGTCAAAACTTTGCTTTGGTAATGCAGGAAGAATTTGAAATGTCCCTTCTTGGTGAGCTCACATATTTTCTTGGTCTACAAGTTCAACAAAAGAAATATGGTATTTTTCTATCACAAACCAAGTATCTCAAGAAGATCTTGAAAAAATACGACATGGAATATTCTAAACCAATATGTACCCCTATGGTAACAGGATGCAGTGTTAGCTCAAATGATGAATCAACAACAGTACATCAACCAACCTACAGATCCATGATTGGCAGTTTGCTTTATCTAACAGGTACCCAACCAAACATCA
This sequence comes from Pinus taeda, assembly GCA_000404065.3. NCBI lineage: Eukaryota > Viridiplantae > Streptophyta > Pinopsida > Pinales > Pinaceae > Pinus > Pinus taeda. The sequence continues at coordinate 204,835 of APFE030874593.1, forward strand.
TGCATGCAGTGGGAATAGTTGGAAGATTCCAAGCCAATCCAAAGGAATCACACATTCAGACAGTCAAAAGGATTTTCAAATATCTTCAAGGAACACAAAATTTTGGTTTATGGTGTCCTATAGATACAAATCTTAAATTTCATGCACATACAGATGCAGATTTGGTAGGAAGCGTTGATGACAAAAAAAGTACTAGTGGTGGTGCATTCTATATGTGTTCCAGATTAGTGTCTTGGTTCAGCAAGAAACAAATCTCAATTGCATTTTCTACAACTGAAGTAGAATATGTGGCTGCTGCATCTTGTTGCACACAACTCCTTTGGGTGATCCAAAAATTGCAAGACATTCAGATCACATACATTCCACCCATCTCCATTCTATGTGATAATATAAGTGCAATCAGTATTTCAAAGAATCCAATCATGCATTCTAAGACCAAGCACATACCCATCAAATATCATTTCCTACGTGAACAAGTGCTTGAACAAAAGGTCAAATTGGAGTATGTTCCCTCCAAAGAACAGGTTGTTGATATATTCACCAAACCATTGCCCACAAAGACATTTGAATATCTCAGACAGAAGCTGGGAGTAGTTGATACATCATCTTGTGGTTAAAACTTATCTGTTTCAGAGAAAAGTGGTTATACATGAGTTTCATGAAGCGTATCCACGTACATACACTAGTTAGTATGGATACAATCGTGTATATGTTGGTTTGAAGAAAAGCAGCGGGCCAGACTCAAGAAGAAAGGAGTCTGATATGGGTCTGACAATGATAATCTGGCACAAGTTCTGGGGGAGAATATACTTCTAATACTGCATTGTTGGCATTATCTTAGAAGATCTTGGTACAAATTCACAGTTGTTTTTGATATAGGTGGAATAGGTTCAGGGGGAGATCATGGTTGCTGGTCTGGATGGTGATTGACAGATACTGCTAATGATAGTTGTTGATGATTATCACGGTCTTGTTTTTAGATACTTGGTCTCTATGTCATGTATATATTTTAATGTCAAGGTCATGAAATGACCCTTTTTTTCCCCACTATGCATGGGATGGATGATGTAATGTTCTTGTTGTAACATGTATCAATAATTGGTGTATCCCCACTTGTTTGGGTGGATGAGTCAAAATTGGTATATCCCCACTTGGGTGGGAGATGGATGTATGTATGCGTCTTTGGTGATAGGAAGGTCATTTATGATGTATGTATAGAGTCATGTTCTTCTTTCAGAACATATTTTTGCAGAACTTGCATATATTCAGGGGGAGCATGGTCCCGAGCATGGAACCCAATCAACACACTTCAACATATCAAAGAATTCGACATGTACTCAGGGGGAGCATAACCCTTTTCCCTTGATGACAAAGGGGGAGAGTGACTTGGGGTTGCCATCAAGTCCAAAGGGGGAGATTGTTGGCATTATGACACATATTTGGCACTATGACACAATTGTTGTCCTTGATGGTAACTCACTTAGATGACAGATCATAGTTCAGAATGAATAAAAAGAGGTATACGCATGTTCCCCATTGACCAAGCCATGTGTACACATGGGTTTTCAGACCAAAAGGCACGTATAGCGTACACACGCATTTTCATGGAATGAAAGGTGTGTACATGTTGGAAAACTTAGTTTTGGTCCGTGGTATTTGGTCCATGGTATTTTGATCCTTAGTATTGGTCCAAGGTATCTTGTCCAAAGTGTTGACCCCAAGCATATGGTCCAAGGTATTGGTTCTAAGTGGTTTTGGTCCATGGTATTGAGTAAGGCCTAAGACTATAAAAGGAGGAGAAGATCATTAGGAAAAGTCACTCAAGCATTGAATATCTAATGAAGAGTAAGATCTAGAATATAGGTTATTGGGTTATGGTGCACAACTAGATCTGAATCAAGGATAAACATGAGCGCTTGATGAAGGATAAGCTCTATTGATGGGTTAGGATCTTAAGGCTTGAAGTGAAGTATCTTTGTGTGGTTTTGATCTTTTATCTGAATAACTGGCATATGTTGTATACTATAAATATGATGATCTGGGTATAACTGTAGTATGAAATTGTTGTGAAGATTAAATCATCGTTTACATATTTGTACACAGGTTCACTTTAGTAAAGGGGCATATACACGTTGGTTCTGCATATCAAGACAACGTATACATCTTAAATTTGATTTGCAGATCTTTACATAGGTTCACCTTGAGAAAAAAACATATGTACGCAAGTTCGACACATTGAAGTAGTGTATACTTCATAAAATATGCTTTTTCTACTTTTGTTTGTTGTTGCAGTGTCCTGGGTTCTGGACTATGTTCTGGTTACTGAACTATATTTTGGTTACAACATTCTAAGAATTGATTGATTGATTCAGTTTTGATTGGTGCAAAGGATATTGGTTGATGCATATAAATTTGATGCTTGATTGATGTTATTGATGGATCTAGTTTGAGAATTTATGAAACGTGGTCCCTAAAAGAAAAGAGAAGGTTCTAGCCTTCTATAGGCCAACACCTATGTACTAGTAAACACATTAGCTAGTACAAGAGCTAGGGGGTTGTAGCTCCCTTCTAGGAGAAGCTGGAGATCGAGAGAAGGTTGTAGCCTTCTGCAGGTAGAAGCCTGCATACTGGTATAAGACTGCACCAGTACAAAAATTGTAAAAATAAGTTTCTTATTAAAAAGAAGATAGAGATGATTGCAGCAGGCAGTTTTCACCCACATTGGGTTTCCACCTTATATCTTGTGTTCATGTGTGTGTGATTGTATGTTCTATTTCAATACACCTGGTTAATGTTTATATGGTTCTAATGCACTGATTAAAGATAAACATATGATAAATTAACTGAATCATAAGTTTGTAGGATATACGCTAGTTGCCTTAAATACAGTTGCATATACAGGAAAGTTCCATTAATTGAAGTAGCGTATATGAATTTGATTATGGAAATGAAATATTGTTGACTTGCTAATACTGATTCAACCCCTCCCCCCCTCTCAGTATTATTTCCAACACCTGGTCTGGACCTTGGTTAGCAACTCCTTTTCCATTTGGTGTAGTGGCTTTGATTGGGGATAATGGGACCAATTTCCCAAAAGATATTTTGATACTGTTGATGGGGTGATATATGATGTAACAGGGGAATGATTAAGCTAACTGTAATCTAATCTAAACTATCAAAAACATGTATATATCCTAGTTTGAACACTATTTAACTATAAATATGCTAGGGAATAAAGTAAAGTATGCAATCTGCAATAATATTCTATAGAAATCAGTAATAAAGATCATTCAACTGCAATAAGAAGTGAAATCATTTAACATTAATCGTTTTGGATAAATAGCTAGGCAAAACAATTGTGAAAGATATATCACATATGGAATAGTTCATGTATTCAGCATAAAGTTTAAAGCAAACACCATACAAAAGTGCAATAATGCTAACCATAATTCAAAATTTCATACATAAAACAATTTGAAGAAAAGTTATTACCTGATACATAAATAAAATAGAATCACAAGATAAAAGTACCATATCTGATAAGTTTTGCTCATGTGTTTCAGCAATATCGACCTAATTCTAATCAATCCAACATCATCTAAGACTATAAAAGTGCAATTTTAGTAGAGCATGCCAGAGATTCAAAAGAAAATAGATCCTATTCCATTCATTCCATCAGAACCTCCTCAAAGGTATAGAAGTGCATGTTTTGAAGAATGTTTCTGATAAAAATTTTGGACCCCTCTCTAAATGCATGAGAGGGGTTTAAATACTAAACTATAGGTCCTAAAATAGATTATTACAAAAAAATAGTTGAGGAGGTTTAAATGACCTTCCTCGGACTATGCGAAATAAAACTAAAATAGAAATAAGACAAAGTGACTAACTCCTTTGAATTTGACCCTTAGGATCACAGATATCTGTCATTGGCTTGAGCTGCGTTGGTTGGCCTATCGCAAATGTCAACTATCCAATAAATATAGCATCCTTCAATGCTGGCACCATTTTTGTGTGGAGGTATTTAGGCATCACAACGTCATACATTGGATGTATGGTTTGACTAAGAATTTCCAATATGATTCCCGGTTCAGTTTGCTCATTTGTCTGATCACCTCCTCTCTTTCCTTTGGCACCTGTCTCCACTGCTGCTCTAGTGTTTTGGAATTTGGAATAAATCATGGTATAAATTTTGCAACCAGGTTGGTGCCATGTATATTTTCGTTGATGGCTTGAATGATGCTATTTTTTGTTGCTGTTGCGACCGTCATTCCCCTTTCTTCTTGGTTGAGCCAAGAATCCTAGTCTATGAACAAAATTTCTTTATGCGATTCCGCTAGTTTTGGAAAATCAACCTTCCTCCCATCTTTTGAATCTTGCGAGGTGATAAAGTCAGAAATCCTTTTATGGACTTTGTCATACTCAAGCCTCATGTTGATAACTTGGATTTTTAGCTTATCACTGATCTCACAATAAGGACTTATTTGTGAGATTTTTTGGCATAGAACTTCCTTTTGCTGCATTAGTTGGGAGCTATGGATGAGTGCTTCCTTTATGAACTGATCTATTTGTGGACTACCTTTATACTTATCTGTCATATCTTGTATCCACACATCTCTTTCTGCTAGGCTGCCTTGATGTTGTATTTGCACCTGTTCAAACTCCCGTTGAAGCTTGGCTACTTGTAAGTCTGTTTGTTGGTTAGATTTTTCCTACTCTAATTGTTGTTCCAACAACAAAATATTTTGTTCCTTTTCTATCAGTGGCATTTGGACCTCTATCGCTTTATCAATAGTTGTTGTGGCATAGGCTCCTGCAAATTGTGATAGTCTCGTAAGGTTTTCAGATGGGTCCATGGGCAAATCTTTCCAGACAATGTCCATTGGTTCATTGTCGGGAGTGGTAATAGCTACAAGATCTAAATTTATTTTCTTCCTATACCTTTTGATGACAAATTTGTGCGTAGGGATACAAAACACATCTACTTGAGGAATTTCCTTAATTCTCAAAATAATTTTAGAAGTGGAGCTGGCAAGAATGAGCTCCACATCCTAAGTGCCTACAGTTTTCTCCAATGTAATTTATTGAGTTGATTTGTGATGTGGAGTCTGTATCTCAGATGTTTGTTCCTCTGTATGGAGCTTCTTATTAAAATGATCCCATTCTTTTTATAAATCAATAACTAGGTGTTTTGCTAACTGAGTGGAGGTAGAGTGAATTTCAACCTATTTCTTTGCCGACATTTTCTTGGTTTCTTTCTCTGTAGTCCCGACTATGTCCCTTTCAGACTCTTTGCTTTTATTGCCCCCATTTTGAGACTGCTGTTGTGAGTGCTCTAACTCACGAGTAGACTTGTCTTGGGACTTTGCTTCAAAATCTTCTTTGAAATTTTCTCTGGATATTTCCTCTAAGCTTACACTGGGAGTTGGCCCCATTATTGGTTCAATTTGTAGTAGGTCCAATGGGACCTTTAATAATCTCCTCTCCCTATATTCATGGAAGGCTTCAAGGTCATCTAGGGAAAAAACTAACGATGCCATAAGCGTCACTTCTGAAAATGTTTCCTTTTGTAGGAAGAGGTCATTGAAGGCATCTTCCTCATGGGTGAATGGTTTCACTTTTACCATAGTAGTGAAGTCTTTGGTGGTGCCATTTGGGTCATATTGTCTTCCTAGGAATGTAGTCAATTTTAGATATTTTGTAATCTCTGCTTCTTTTCATGCATGTCCAAAATCGTGTAGTGTAAACACACCACAGTGCAATAGAAATGTAGGCCAAATGGCATTTTTATGTTCCTTCAATCCTTTGCTCATCCCACCTTCCCATGCTATTTGGTAGGATATTTCCCTCGCCATTACCTTGTTGGGGACATAGTATGGGAGGAAATTTAGCGAAGGAATGATCCCAAATACTTTGATATATGTAAATGTCTCCTCCCCAAACCATTTGGCTATAGGTAGGATATCTACTTCAGCTTCTCTAGAAAACTTAGGGGCATTTCTATTGTAGACTTGTTTATGGATAGGCAGCATAACTCGACAAATTTTGTAAAAATTGGGGTGAAACTAAGACTCCAACATACTCTTATGATATATATGGATAGGAAGCGGGTCTTGAAGAGTCCAATTCCATCGCATGATAGGAAATTTGGAGTCAAAATAGATTGCGTCCATTACATAGGAACTCAAGAAAAATGGAGGGTAAACCCTTGAAGAAAGACTCCTCTTTCTCCTATACTCCATAATGGCTTTCACCAAATTATCAAACAAAATTTGGGCCCAATTCATTATGGTTGCGTTTATGGCTGCATCTATTAATGGCAGCCATTCTAGGGAAAATTTGGTACTATCTAGCTTGTTGAACAATCTACATAGCATGGCTACTGCAAAACTATGAGGGGGAGAGATAGATGTTGTAGAATACATACCTGTATTATCCTTTTTGATCTTGCTTTCATTTTTTGTCAAGGTCCATGTGACATCTGCTGGGTCTTCATTCTCCTTAGAGATTTTTTTGAGGAACTATTTATTGTAGAGATTCTGTGGGTTTGGTAGATTGTCCATAAGCCACGGGCTGTCTGGTGAAAAACATCCCATATCCTCCTGCCTACTATTCTTGAATTCTCTGTCTGAGACATCTACCAGATCAATTATCCACTTAACCATATCTCTATATGGAATAATCTTTGGCCTTATGGCTATGTGGTGCAGAAATGAGCATGATATCTTGAAGAAGGAGGTATCGAAGGAAACATGACACTTGGCTATGGTCTTTGTTACCAGAGGTCTTGGTTTCTCTTCTTCTAATAAATCATACATGGCTTCCCACATTGAGATTCCTCCATCTCTGCTGCATGTAGTATCAGAGAATAGAGGGATCATTTCTTATTTTTCAGATGCGGCTACCCTTCCCCTCTTTGTCATTGCTCGCATCGACTCTTGTTGCAGATTTTTCCTAAAAATGGAGCAAACCAGAAGCTATCAGATAGACACAAATAAGAATGAATGATACAGATAGCCTTGAAAATGTGACAAGAAAGGATTTTTTATTAAATGCAAGTGAGAAGATATCATATCGCATCAAGTGAATTTTCAAACGTAAACGCCATTAACCCATACTAACTTCCCACTAATGGTTCCTTATCCCTAGCTTTATTTCTCATGAATGTTTTGCATCGTAAGTCAGGAAAGAAACTTTTTGAGGGTGGCGAGATTTTATTTATGAAAATGTCAATTTTGCGATTGTAATGCAATATTGCAAATCACATTATCGCATTCGTGTGTGTGCTTTCTTTAACATTCCTTTGGTTTTGGTGGGATGAGAAATGCGAGACGTTCCTTATTGTTTTAAAAGCACAACTTGTTCGATAGGATTTTCGTTATAAATCCTTTTTAAATTGTGCGACCGACTTAAGTGTTTTTTATAACATAGTTGGCAATTGAGTCAGGGCTTCTGTCGCATTTGGAAATATCGCATGGTTGGTAAGGTTTCAGGCCTTTCTTAAGTGTTTCCAATGCGATACGATAAGGGTGACCGTGTCATCGCAATATTGCATAACGCATGGTTAAAGATATTTTGTGAGGGTGCTCCCTTTGTAAGTGGCAATATGCGATGCAGGCCTTATTTTAATAAGAAATACCTTAGGACTTATTTTAAATGAAAAATCCTAATAGTTTCAAGGTTAAGCACGGTAATCCCTTTTGATCACTTTTCATGAGTTTTTTTCATTAACAAGGCTTTTGACATGCTTGATCGTGCAATATGCGAAAAAGCAAGAATTTTCTAGCTTTATAAAGAGTTTTATCTTGATATCTTGCTTTATTCAAAAAATTAGCAAGAAAATGCCTTAATGATAACAAAAATTTTCGAAGGATTTTTTAACGGTCCCCATTTATTAACATAATATTAGATATCATGTTAACAAATGGGGGGTTGTTGAATAGCACAACAAATGGCGATTCGTCAAAAGAACCAATTATCTCTGACAATTTCTTGAAATTTCTAAAAACTTCCAAAATAAAGGTAGTGTAGAAAATAAAAATACACAAAATATAAGATAAGTAACATTACTTTGAATAAAAAAAACAAAATCTACCTAAATATCATCCTTTTTATCATCCTCTTCAATATGAAAGTTGCTTTGTCTACATCATTCATTACTTGGTTTTAAAGATAAAAACAGGGGACCCTCACAAATCAACTTTTAGGTGTACTCAGTTGTCATAGGTAGAGCCTCTTCTTCCAGTAGGTGTCCATAGCCTCGACATGGTTACCTCTTAACCAATAATGATTCAGTATCCCATCTAGATCAGAATGCAATTTTTAAATATAAGTTCAGATTTATATGGTTGTTATTCTTTTAATTATTTTCTAAACAATTCTAATTTCTTTAAAGATTTAATTTTACTCCTTAATGGCGATTTCCTTGGTTTGGTGACCAAAATTGACAATGCCATTCACTGTTTGTAACTTAACTGAACAAGCTGGCTCTTGATGAGACCCCTTGTCTTTTGATTGATACAATCTCGAGTCATTACCCTGTTTTGATATGCAATATTGGTAATGTCAGTTAGTTATTTCCCTATTATTATGGTAATCTAGCTCTTGATGAGACCTCTTATCCTTTATGTTTAAGAATATTTTAGAATTATACTCTAAAATATGAAAGCTTACTAAATGGGGAGAATCATTGACTCCTTAAGAGTTTCTGGATGGCAATTGTAGAGTTTAAAGATGATTTTATGTAGAGAGACTTTACTTTGTTATAGATACTTTTCTTGACTGATGGTAGAGCAAAGGTTTCTTTATAAATTCGAGGTTTAGGAAAGGACATATAATTTCGGCAAAGAACAAGAAATTTCAGAGTAATAGAACTTAACACATGTTTCAAATGTGAAAATCATCTTCTTAACAATCCCTACTTATAGAAAGGGAAAAGTCAAAATATAAAAGAGACTATTATTTGTAAAGCTAAAAGTAAATGCTCCTCAAGTTTTATTTTTTCTAAAAAGTAAAAGCAATAACATACAAGGAATAAAAGAGGTTATCTTCTATGAAAATATTTCTTTAGGATCTGCCCATTAATAGGTAGAGACTCTCTCTTGCCTGATAAATCTTGCAATAAAAAGGTTGATGGGCCTATTTGTTCCACAATCTGAAATGGGCCAAGCCACATTCATTGGAACTTGGTATGTTTACCTTTTTCCTCGTGTGCTTTATCCCATTTCAATACCAGGTCTCTGAGCTGAAATGATTTTGAACTTATAGAATTTGCATCAAAGGATGCTTTAACTAACTATTGATGACATGCATGTGTAATTTTGTCCTTTTCCCTTTTTTATTCGAGCTTAAGGATTTGTAATTGTTTCGCTTGCATAAAAGAGGAAGGGTTTTCTTCAATAAATTGAGCTAGGGCTAGAGAGGGAATAGCTACATTTGTAGGGAGGACATATTCTTTCCCATAGACCAAATTAAAAGGAGAAGTGCCTATTGAGGCCTTCTGTGTTATTCAATCTGCCCATAGAGAAAATATTAAATATTTATGTTAGTTTTTCTAACTTTGATCAATGGTTCATTTAATAATTCTTAGGAAATTTTTGTTTGTAGATTTGGCTAAGACATTTCCTTCAGGGTAATAGTTAGCAAAGTATTTGAGTTTAAAATCTCTTTTAAGAGAAAATTCTGTCATAACATTTCCTAAAAAATAAGATGCATTATCAAACATAAGGGAAGATGACAGACCAAATCTGGTAATAATAAATTGATCGATGAATTCAATGATGTTTTCAGAATTTGCTACCTTAAGTGGAATGGATTCAAACCATTTTGTGAAGTAATCAGTTGCTGTAAGGATATATCTATGTTTCTTAGGGGAGTGAGGAACGATCTCACGTATTATGTCCTATCCCCATTGTTCAAATGGATGTTCAATGTTGACTAGTTCCAACGGTAATGCAGGTTTCCTCTGTCTCCCAACAATTTTTTAACAAACTTTACATTTCCTTACATAACTGTGTGTATCCTTGAATAAGGTTGGCCAATAATAGCCAGCATGCATTATTTTATGTGATGTTGTGTCCCCTCCAAAATGTCCACCAGCTGGTCCATCATGGATTTCCAACAAAACCTTTTCTGCCTCAGATTTTTCAAGACATATAAGCAAAACATAATCATAATTTATTCTAAACAACACATTATATATGCTTTGGTATTGTCTAGCTTTTAGCCTCAAAGCCCTTTTTCTTTTGTAACTCAATTGTGTAGGGGCATACCCATTTTCTAAATAAAAGATGATATAATCATATCTAGATTCAATATCATTAAGTCTTACCTTGTATACTTGTATATCATCACCTGAATCTTGTAGCATTGATAAGTTGGATGCTCCTACTAACATTATGCAAAAAACTTGACCTTTTACAATTTTAGCTAGTCTGATTTCAATGTCATATTATTGCAGTGTTGTTACCTAATTTTCCCTTTTCTCACCTACATCCGTTTGTATTAACGGATTCCTCACTGTTGAGAATGGGACTACTACCTTGGTGTGGGTTTTGAGGAGAAAGGGTCTGAAATGCTTTATTTATTTGAAAACAACAAAAGATTGTTTTCCAACATCTGAATAGTTCAATTCAGCCCCTTGTAAATTGGAGCTAAATAAAGAAATTGGTGCTTTGGCTTTGCCATCATTGACCTGTGTTTATATAGCTACATATGATTTCTCGGAAGCAAAAGTATATAAAATGAAATGATTAGAAAAATTCGGAGTTGCTAAAGAGGGAGAATTTATGATTGCTTGTTTAATCAGATTAAAGGCTTCATGCTCTGTATGTCCCCATTTAAAAAGAGAATTTTTCTTAATCATGAATTCAAGAGGTAAAAAAAGTCGTGAAAAGTCAAGGACAAATATTTTGACTAAATTTATCTGACCTAGGATATATTGTAAATATTGTTTGTTGTGAGGTAAAGGAATTTCAGAAATTTCTCTTATTCTATCAGGGTCAATATGAATCCCTTCTTTGGATACAATGAATCCAAGAAGTCTTACTTCACTTAGGGAAAAAAAATATTCCTTGGGATTAAGAGAAATGCCATACCTCTAACAACGCTCAAATATTTGTTTTAAATCTTTCAAATGATTACTGTACTTTTTAGAGCACATAGTTATATAATCTAAATAGATTACCAATGATTTGTTTACCAACCCTTTGAAAGCTATATCCATAGCTCTTTGAAGCATTGCACTAGCATTGCTTAATCCAAATGTCATCTTCTGATAGGCATAGGTGCCCCATTTGCTTCTAAATGTAGGTTTTAGCTGGTCATTTGGATGTACTAGAATATGATTATAACTTGAAAATCCATCCAAGAAAGACATTAGGTCTAAGCTTGCAATTGATTGTAGTATTTGTTCCATAGGAGGCAACGGAAAGTTGTGCTTCTGACAAGCTTTGTTGAGATTGCGGAAGTCTATATGTATTAGAATATCACCATTATTTTTTCTGACTAGGACAAGGTTGGAGACCCACCATGAATATATGACAGGGAAAATAATATTGTCTTTCAATAGATTATTCAGTTTAGATTTAATTTGATTTTCTAAATTGGGATGGATCTTTCTCAATTTCTACTGCAAAGGCTTTTCATCAGATGTCATGGGGATGGTATGTTGAATTATAGAAGTTTCATTTGTTTTAAGATCTTCATACTTCCAAGCAAAGACATTCTTATATTTATTCAACAAATGAATGAAGGTTGATTTTTCATCTGATGTAAGACCAAGACCTAGATTGATATTTTGTGGTTTAAGGTTAGTTCCAAGATTAACTACTTAAAACCTCAAATTTGAACTCTGAAGTTTTGAGTTGGTGGGTTTTTCAAATCTATCCTTAAGGTCATATAAATCTTCCAGTTTAATCCCAAACATAGGTATGTCATTCATAGTTTCTTATTGCTTAAGCTAGCTGTCATGTTGATCTTCATTAATTATCTGGTCATCATAACAATCTTCTGATGTCAAAAATCTTATGATATCCTGATCATTATTAAAAACTCACCAATTGGTGACATTGTTGGGAATAGAAGGCCTAAAAATCGATTCAATAGAAAATCAACCGGGACTGTAATCTCCTCGTGGAATGAGCTTGGAAGCCACATTAGCAAAAAGATTGGCACTTGTGTTTTGGAGTCTTGGGATAAGGGAAATATTAAATGTTGTAAAGTGAGAATTAAGGTCTTGGACTAACGATTCATAATGTTTCAAATGTCTAGACAAACAATGTATAGTATTTCTTACCTGTTTTAACACAATTTCCGAATCTGCAAACATTTGAAGGTGTTTGATATTAAGGTCGATGGCTTTATACAAGCCTTGAACTAATTCTTTAGACTTAGTAGTGTTGTTTGTGATATCAAATTCAAGTTTTCATGCTAACATAGGTTTTTCCCCTTCTTGGCTAACTAATATGCATCCTTCTCTTGCTCCATCATTGGATTTAGATCTGTAAAAAAATAATTTCCAAAATAAAGAGCTAACTACAAGCTTATCTACAAAATTTATACACTTAGAAGTATTTATTTGAGAAAAGTTTTCAACCTGCGATACAATAGAATTTTACAAGAAAGGTGAAGTATTTGCATTAAAATTTCCTAGAAATGATTCAACTGAGTAGTTTCTGATGATATTGTTGCTTTATGCGACTAGTTCATTCTCTCCTTCTAGTTTTGTAAGAATATACTTTTGATGTTTTCGCAATCAACTCTTGTTTGATTTGGCTTATTGTTATACAAGAGCCACATGCGAGATCAATCAGTTACAAAATAGCCATGGATGTTTTCTAACCAGTCTCTACTAAGGATTAAGCCATAGAACTCGGGAATATCAGCCACAAGAATGTCAATGACTTGACACACTTTAGGGTTTGATGTGAGTCTAATGGTGACTTGATTGAGTTCCCCTATAACTTCGACTTGGAATCGGTCTAACTACACAATGCACACAATATATTTTTGAGGTTAAACATTTAACTTCACAAAAACTGTTTGAGGTAAAATGTTAGATGAGGCTCTAGAATCATCCAAACAATTGTGTAGATTTTTATTGAAAATTTCAAAAGTCAACATAAATGGAGGAGTATGGGATTTAGATCTTCCTCCAATTAGAGAAATATTGGTGGGATCGATTTTGTTTAGTGAGGTGTTAGGGGGCCTTCCCATTTCTTTGGTAGCTTACGAGATTATAACAACAGGAAGAGGCGAAGTAGGGGCTGCTTTGAGTTCTTTGAGCAGTGTCTTCTACTGATGTTTTAACTTGCTAAGCTCGTGAAAGGTAATGTTTTCCCTAGTCCTTTTCATATCATCCACAATGTTATATTCCATTTCATTGGATACTATCAGTATTTTAATTGGAGGTGAAGAATTTGATTAAAGAGGAGTGGTTTGGGTGGATTTAGATGAATATTTCTTACATGTTATTTTGTCATTTGGAGTCGGAGTTGATACCTTCTATTTTGGATTTGTTTGTGGGAAATAAATAGGGCTTCTACTTTGGGTTGAAACAGGTAGTGCTTCTTTTGTTTCTTCATTGGGAAGGATAAAACCCCACATTCCTTGTAATTTGACCATTTCTTCATCATCTGTTTGTTCTTTAGTTGTTCAGACTTCATCTTCCTCCACATCTGATTCAACATTTGATATAGTGTTTAGAGGCGTAGGATCAGCAGAGGCATTCCTTTTATATGGTCTGAAAGGTTTCTTTGAAGAAGTCTCTGCTACTTGTTTCTTGATATCAACCATTTCATTGGACATGGTTTTGAGGACTTTCTGTAAACCTTCAAGATCAAAAGGATCTTTAGGTGGTTTTTTCTTGTATTTGTCCCTAAAATTCACTTTCTTGGATTTTTGTTATTCTAATGTGTTTTTCTTATCGAAGGCTAGAATTTGTTTTTCTACGGATATTGCTTCTTTCATGTTCTCTTGCAAAGTTGGCTTGGAAGATCTATTGAAGAAAATAAATGTGTTTGAAGGGAGAGCAGAAATGTACCATTCATTTTGGACTTCATCACTAGGCTTGGATGTTGTTGGTATTTTATTCAATAAATTATTGAAATGAGAATTTAAGTCTTTGATTGGTACTTTAGGTTTGGCTTTCATATTGGAGAGATCATTGAGAAGGGTAGCCATGGATTTGTCATCTCTAAATTTGGTTAGGAACTGCTTTTGAAAGGCATCCCAACTATTAATAGAACCTGATGGTAATGAAAAGTAGCATGATCCTGTTAATCCCTATAAGTTATAAGGAAATAATCTTACAACTGTATCTTCTTCTACTACTTCGTTTAGGTTAATGGACAACATAAAATTGTTTGTGTCAGCTGGTAGGCCATTGTCAGGATTGAACTTTGGTAGCCAATTTTCGAGATGGGCTAACAATTAATGTAAAGGCCCTGCCATTCGTACAACTCTTGTATTTTTCCATGGCCTTGGAGGGTTTTGAGCCATCATTGGTATCTGTGTAGAGGAATATGTTCTAGTGGTTGAAGGTGGTTGGGTAGGGGAGGCTTGTGCTCCAATACTTGTGTAAATCATGATCTGGAGTTGTGAGGTGGATGATTGGTATTGTGATGAAACAGATGGAATGAATGAGGATGCTTGAGGTGATGATGAGAGAACCTCACTATGGGATTCAAATGGTGTCTTCTTGGCTCTCTTATGGTTTGGTAGAGGGAATTCAAATGGGGGGATCCCAAAATTTTCACTATGTGATCTAGTTAACCTTTAAGATGAGGGAAATTGAGAAGTAACACTATCTTGGGATAACTCAAACTCTTCTTGAGGTATCAAAATCCCCTGTAACTTATGAATCAAATATTGGACTTCAGCGGTTTCTATAGAAGAATAATGATTTGGCCTCTTTGGAATTTCAGTAATGGATTCTAAGGGTTTTTTTACAATTGCTCACTTAGGATTCAGAGTTTTGGAATGCGATCGAGAAGTTGGAGGTGAGGGTGAGGGAATTTTACTCTTAGAATGGCTTGTTGGTTTGAATTTACTTGCCATTCATAGTGAGGCCCTTGTTCTACCACCAAAATGTTCAAGCCTCGAAAATCATTACTACAACATGGGGGAAAGCCAATCGGTTCGTACCTTGGTTAACAACTCCTTTTCCATCTAGTGTAGTGGCTCTGACTGGGGATAATGGGACTAGTTTCCCAAAAGAGATTTTGATAGTGTAGATGGGGTGATATATGATGTAACGGGGGAATGATTAAGCTAAGTGTAATATATGATAAACTATCAAAAACATACATATATCCTAGTTTGAACACTATTTAACTATAAGTATGCCGGAGAATAAAGTAAAGAATGCAATCTACAATAATGTCCTATAGCAATTGCTAATAAAGATCATTCAATTGCAATAAGAAGTGAAATTATTTAACAGTAATTATTTTGGATAAATAGTTAGACAAAACGATTGTGAAATATATATCGCATATGGAATCATTCATGTATTCAGCATAAAGTTTAAAGCCAACACCATACAAAAGTGCAATAAAGCTAACCGTAATTCAAAATTTCATACATAAAACAATTTGAAGAAAAGTTATTGCCTGATACATAAATAAAATAGAATCATAAGATAAAAGTACCATATATGATAAGTTATGCTCATGTTTTTCAACAATAATGACCTAATTCCAATCAATCCAACATCATCTAAGAGTACAAAAGTGAAATTTCAGTAGAGCATGGCAGATATTCAAAACAAAATAGATCATGTTCCATTCATTCCATCAGAACCTCCTCAAAGGTATAGAAGTGCATGTTTTGAAGAATGATTTTGATAAAAATTTTGGTCCCCTCTCTAAATGCATGAGAGGGGTTTAAATACTAAACTATAGGTCCTAAAATAGACTATTACAAAAACATAGTTGAGGAGGTTTAAATGACCTTCCTCAAATTATGCAAAATAAAACTAAAATAGAAATAAAACAAAGTGACTAACTCCTTTTCATTTGATCCTTAAGATCACAGATATTTGTCATTGGATTGAGTTGTGTCAATTGGCTGGTCACATATTTCAACTATCCAGTAAATATAGCGTCCGTCAGTGCTAGAACCATTTTTTGTGTGAAGGTAGTTAGGCATTGCAAGGTCATCCACTAGTTGTATGGTTTGACTAAGAATTTCCAGTATGCTTCCCAGTTCAACTTGCTCATTTGTATAATCACCTCCTCCCTTTCCTTTGTCACTTGTCTCCACTGCTGCTCTAGTTGTTTTGAATTTGGAAGAAATCCTGGTATAGATTCTGCAACCAGGTTGGCGCCATGTATATTTTCGTTGATGGCTTCAATAATGTTGTTTTTTTCTACCACTGTGACCATCGTTTCCCTTTCTATTTGATTGAGCTGAGAATCCCAATCTGTGAACAAAATTTCTTTATGTGATTCCCCCAGTTTTGGCAAATCAGACTTCCTCCCATCTTCTGATTCTTGCCAGGTGATAAAGTCAGAAATGCTTTTATGGATTTCTTCATAATCAAGCCTCATTTCAATGACTTGGCTTGTTAACTTATCACTGATCTCATAATAACGACCCATTTATGAGATGTTCTGGTATAGAACTTCCTTTCGTTGCATTGGTTTGGAGTTAAGATTGAGTGCTTCTTTTATTAACTGATCGATTTGTGGATTGTCTTTATACTAATCTGTCATAGCTTGTATCTGTGCATATCTTTCTTCTAGGCTGGCTTGATGTTGTATTTGCATCTGTTCAAACTCTTGTTGAAGCTTGGCTAATTGCAACTCTGCTTGTTGGTTAGACTTTTCCTAGTCTAATTGTTGTTCCAACAGCAGAATATTTTATTCCTTTTCTCTTAGCAGCATTTGGACCTCTATCACTTTATCAATATTTGTCATGGGATAGGCTCCTACAAATTGTGACAGTATTGTAAGGTTTTCAGATGGGTCCATGGGTGAATCTTTCCAGACAATTTCCATTAGTTCATTGTCGGGAGTGGTAATAGGTGCAACATCTAACTTTCTTTTCTTCCTCTGCCTTTTGACGATAGATTTGTGGGTAGGGCTATAAAACACATCTTATGGAGGAATTTCCTCAACTCTCAAAAAAATTTCAGAAGTGGGGGTGGCAGGAATGAGTTCCACATCCTGAATTCCTACTGTTTTCTACATTATAATTTCTTGAGTTGATTTGTGTTGTGGAGTCTATATCTCAGATGTTTGTTCCTCTATATGGAGCTTCTTATTAAAATTATCCCATTCTTTTTCTAAATCAATAACTGGGGGTTTTACCGACTAAGTGGAGGTAGAGTTAATTTAAGTTTGTTTCTTTGCTGAGGTTTGCTAGAATGATTTCTCTATAGTCCTGCCTGTGTCCCTTTCAGACTCTTTTTTTTTATTTCCCGCATTTTGAGACTGCTATTGTGAGTGATCAGACTCATGAGTAGACTTCTCTTGGGACTCTACTTCAGATTCTTCTTTGGAATTTTCTCTGGGGGTTCCCTCTAAGCTTACACTAGGAGTTGGTTCCCTTATTGGTTCAATCTGTAGTAGGTCCAATGGAACTTTTAATAATATCCCTCCATATATTCATGGAAGGCTTCAAGATCAACTGGGGTAAAAAGTAGTGATACCATATCCGTCACTTCTAAAAATGTTTATTTTTGTAGGAAGAGGTCATCGAAGGCATCTTCCTCATGGGGGAATTGTTTCTCTTTCACCATAGTAGTGAAGTCTTTGGCGATGCCATTTGGGTCATACTGTCTTCCTGGGAATGTAGTCAATTTCATATATTTCGTAATGTCTGCTTCTTTGCATGCATGTCCAAAGTCGTGTAGTGCAAATGCACCACATTGCAATGGAAATGTATGCCAAATGGACTTTTTCTATTCCTTCAATCCTTTGCTCAACCCACATTCCCCTGTTGTTTGGTAGGCTATTTCGTTGGCCATTAACTTGTCGGGGATATAGTATGGGAGGACATGCGATGAAACAATGCTCCCAAATACTCTAATATATGTAAATTTCTCCTCCCTAAACCATCTAGCTATAGGTAGGATATCTACTTCAACTTCTCTAGAAAACCTAGGTGCATTTATTTTGTAGACTTGTTTATGGATAGGAAGCATAAATCCTTGACAAATTTTGTAAAAATGGGGGTGAAACTCAGACTCCCACATACCCTTATGATATATATGGATAGGAAGCGAGTCTTGAATAGTCCACTTCAATCCCATGATAGGAAATTTGGAGTCAAAATAGATTGCATCCATTAGGCACTCATGAAAAGTGGAGGGTAAATCCTTGAAGAGGGACTCCTCTTTATCCTATACTCCATAATAGCTTTCACGAAATTATCAGAAAAAATTTGGGCCCAATTCGTTATTGTTGTGTTTATGGCTGCATCTATTAATGACAACCATTCTGGGGAAATTTTGGTACTATTGGGCTTGACGAACAATCTACATAGCATGGATGCTGCAAAACTATGAGGGGGAGAGATAGATGTTGTAGAATACATACTCGTCTTATCCTTTTTGATCTTGCCTTCATTTTTTGTCTAGGTCCGTGAGACGTCTACTAGGTCTTCATTCTCCTTAGAGAATTTTTCGAGGAACTGTTTATTGTAGATATTATTTGGGTCTGGTAGATTGTAGATGAGCCACAAGCTGTCTAGTGAAAAAGATCCCATAACCTCCTGCCCAATTCTATTCTTGAATTCTTTGTCCTAGACGTCCACTTGATCAATTATCCACTTAACCATATATGTATATGGAGTAATATTTGGTCTTGCGGCTATATGGTGCAAAAATGAGCATGCTATCCCAAATAGGGAGCTGTCAGAGGAAACATGACCATCGGTTGTGGTCTTTGTTACTAGAGGTCTTGGTTTCTCTTCTTCTAATAAATCATACATGGCTTCCCACATTCAGATTCCTTCGTCTTTGCTATAGGTAGTATCAGAGAACAGAGGGATCATTTCTTATTTTTCAGACGTGACAGCCTTTCCCCTCCTTGCCATTGCTCCAAATGACTCTTGCTATGAAATTTTCCTGAAAATGGAGAAAAGAATAAGCTATCGGATAGACACAAGTAAGAATGAAAATAAGAATGGAATGCTACAGATAACCTTGAAAATGTGACAAGAAAGGAGTTTTTATTAAACGCAAGTGAGAAGATATCATATCACATTGAGCGACTTTTCAAATGTTAATGCCATTAACCTGTACTAAATGGAAACTAATGGATCCTTATCCCTAGTTTTATTTCTCATTAATGTTTTGCATCATAAGTCAGGAAAGAAACTTTTTTAGGGTGGCAAGCTTTTAACTGTGAAAATGTTGATTTCGTGATTGCGATGCAATATCTTAAATCGCATTATCGCATTTCGTGTGTGCATTTTCTTTAACATTCCTTTGGTTTTGGTGGGATGTGAAATGTGGGATGTTCCTTATTGTTTTCAAAGAACAACTTATTCGATAGGATTTTCTTTATAAAGTGTTTTTTAATTGCAAAGTGGAATTAAGTGTTTTTTATAACATAGTTGGCAATCAGGTCCAGGCTTCTATCACATTTCGCAATATCGCATGGTTGGTAAGGTTTCGAGCCTTTCTTAAGTGTTTCCAATGCGATTCGATAAGGGTGAATGTGTCATCACAATATCAGATATCACATGGTCAAATATAATTTATGAGGGTGCGCCCCTTGTAAGTGGTGATATGCGATGTAGACCTTATTTTAATAAGAAATGCCTTAGTACTTAGTTTAAATGAAAATTCCTAATAGTTTTGAGGTCAAGCATGGTAATCCATTTTGATTGCTTTCAAGAGTTTTGCGCATTAACAAGGCTTTTGACACACTTGATCGTGCGATATGTGAAAATGCGAGCATTTGCTAGCTTTATAAAGAGTTTTATCTTGATATCTTGCTTTATTCCAAAAATTAACAAGAAAATGCCTAAATGCTAAATTTATTTTTTGGAAGGATTTTTTAAGGGTCCCCATTTATTAACATAATATTAGCTATCATTTTCAAAAATGGGGGGGTTGTTGAATAATAGAACAACTTCTTAAAGATGCCCCCGCATCAAGGATTAGTGGGAAACCTACTGTGAACAAAATGGCAAGAGTGAACCCTCGATGTTTTTAGCCGCAACCACTTGGAATTCTTTCCAAGACATCATCAAGGAACAATATTACCCTATTGGGAGCTATGAAGACAAATACATAAAGTGGACCATGCTACAACAGGGAAGGGACCAAGATTTGCTAGAGTTCACAAGTACTTTCCATACCCTTCGCACGAACCTAGATATCAAGGATACTGTGCGGAATTTAGTGATCATGTACCATGTCTAACTACACAAGTACATCCAAGACATTTCCTCGCTCGGCATGATGTATTGGTATGATGTCAATATTGAGAAGAAGTTTAAATAGAATAAGCGAGACTTTGGATCTGCAAATCCAAAGCAAGGAAAAGGTGCCCCCAAACAATAGAACAAAGGACCAAGACAAGGGGACACTACCCAGGACAGTCGGCCGAGGCCGCAAGAAAAGAACATCATCCCGAAGATGAAGAAGGACACTGGGAAATGGTGTGAATTCCATAATATGTCCACTCACAATAAAAGTGAGTTTCATGCCAAGCAGTCGCTGATGGCTGAGTTGAAGGCTTCTAAATCATTCGCAGGTTCCAAATCTGAATTAGAACCTCATAAAGGAACTAGAAAAGGAAAGCAGATCATTAGTGCAGAGCCTAGTGCCACCATGGCCACTACCAAGATCAAGAAGATTGAGTCTAGAGATCCACAGGAGGGGGAACACCTCTTCCACTCACATATGTGGGTGAAGGGTTCTCCATTGCAGTTCATTTTCAATAGTGGGAGCCAAAAAGAGCCTCATTTTAGCAGGGGTCATGAAGTGGCTGGGCCTAAAGACTATTGCACATCCACAATTGTACACCATTGGGTGGGTTCACCAAGGATGAGATCTTTATGTCAGCCAGCAGTGCCACCACCTTCCCTATTGCATGAAGCCCCTCATGGATGAGGTATGGTGTGACGTTGGTCCTCTTGTGGAGGCGACATGTTGTATATGAGTCTAGACCATGTTTTGTGATTATTACTTTAGCCAATAAGTTGTACATGATACCGGATGTAGCCCTGCCTACCACTATCTCTTTGATCACTGCAAAGCAATGTAGTAAGATCATTTCCCAGACTAGGAAACTTCTTTTCCTTATGATTCGCCCCCAGGGAAAGAAGAACGTTGTGGCCAAAACTTCCAGGCAGGGATCCTCTGCACAACAATAGCAGATGGATGAGTGTTATAGCACCATTTATCACCCTTGGTAGATTTGATGCTCTATGATATGGCCTAGGGCAACCCTTCCCTACTAGACTTGGTCCAAATTCTAAAAAACAATGTTTTAAATCCCATACATGATTTTTCCCTGTATAAAGCACATGTACACCTGGGTCAGTCTATACCCAACCCATGTATTTGTGTTAAAACATTTAAAAATATATAATCTTGCTTCATTCAAGTGAGTTTATGGGTTTGACCTAATACTCGGCTACTATAGCCCGTGGCCCAACTTTTCACAACTAAAAAAAATAATTTGGAGAAGCATAAATAAACCTACATGGGAAGGCCTAAGGGAAGAGAAAATATTATATATTGATATTATAGTTTATTACATCCCTGATCAAGTTTGAAGATATCCCTGTGTTTTCTGCACTCCCAAGTCATAGGAAACCTATGTTTCCTTCTTGAGATGTCCATCATCCCTTCATGACATCCTTGTGCATACCTATGAAGGAGGATTGATGAGGCCTAGGCATGATGGATCTAGAGGATGGTTTCTCTTGGAGTCGATGGATGACTCAGGTTGTAGTTCTTTCGTATTTTCTTTAGCTTACATTAATAAAGAGGTGTTTTCTTGTTCCTGATGATTATGGTCTTTATGCATTAATCTATGTTATGATTTTCTTATAAAATATCACATTAATTCTTATTTGCTTACAGGCTTATATGATCTAACATTTATATCATAAGTATGCTTTCTATTATTATTGTTTTATATGCTTTGCTTGAATGAGTTGCAGGTTTTAAGGTATTGAAAGAAGTAGAGAGTTTTGACCCTACGGTAATGACCTCAAATGTAGGACCTCCAGGTAATACCTATTCTTCCTACTTTAGTAGTTTAAGTATTAGGACTACCTATTTGTATGTTTCTTTACACTGTATGCCCTCCACTCCGTTGGGGTTTTCAACCCAAGACCCTAGGGTGATTCTACTCGTCACAGAATTGGAAACTCTAATGGGGAAAGAATTCTTTTTTTTCCTAGATTGGGTTGTTTCTTCTTGATCAGGGCATGCTTTATTAATTTCTTGATTTTACAGTGTTTGTGACCTATTTTCTTCCTAGGCATCAAGTCTGATCTTTTGTATCAGGCCTGGATTTTTTGTTTTCATTGATCGACCTTTATATATGCACTTCTCAAAGGATATAGTAGCATATGCATGCTAGTTTCTTTAAATAGAGTCACATATATGTGAGTTTCCTGTGTTTTAGTCATGTATACATGCTGATGTGTCTTTACACAATTGCATATACCTTATCTTGAATTTATTTTTCAAAATATTTGGCCCAGTTAAGATTGTTTCCTGGTGGTTTTTGTTGTTTTCTGGTCATTCACTATTAGTAAAGCACTGTTTTCTTACAAGTTTTCAATTTCTAATCTTCTTCTTCTTGAAAATCCTAGTTAACCTAGGGTTTTCTTTTGAGTAATGTTTTAGCTTAGGCTTTGGGTTCAAGGCTTCTTGTAGAATTTCTTGGTTGTTCTGACTTCGTGGAACAAGAAACTAGTTGGAGTTTTGTTTATAACCCAACTTATCGATTGATTTGCTTTGGTTTCCTTTTTTGGTTGGCCTGTTTTGTTTTTCATGGTTTTTGAGTTCCTCTTTGGCAATCTTGAAAGTCTTTCTTGACATTATTTTGGTTTGTTGAAGTCCTTTATACTACTGTTCAAATCAATCTATGCAAGTCTATAGTCCTTTGTTGTTTCAAGTTTCATTATATTAATGATGTGCATAACATGCGAATTTTGGGATTCTTTATGCTTGTTTTCTGTTTTTGAAGTTTAGTAGTCTTTGTGTTCTCAAAAATTTCTTTGGGTTATTTAAAAAAGAAAAAAACAAAAACATAGTTCTTGCCATTAATTACATTAACAATTCTAGCTCTTTAGGGCCTTGGAATAGGTGAGTGGAGAGTTAACTCTCCAAGGCCACTCAAACTATTAAACATAGATGTTGAATAATGAGTGAAATCCTGTGTCACTAGAACAACCAGAAAATATCAATTACTGGGAGTCAAGAATGAGGGAGAGTGAAGACAAGAAAGGGATATACCCACTCTCCTACTTGTTGGACCCTGCCTCGAGACTGTTCCACCCAGCTTTTGATAAAAACTAGTGTCCATAGTTGTTATTCGTAGGGACCACATAGGTTGCTACAAAGGGGAATCCGATGACACTTGACGTAGGCGTTGCATCAATTTCATTGGTACTTTGGGAGGGTACCCTCACGAAGCTCAGGTACTTGCATTGGCAAAGGCTTTTGTCTGGGGGTCAGTGTAACTATTTCTGTTATCTTTGCTTGTAAGATTGGGCCGTATTTATCCTAAACTATCTTTGAAAGGTCCCTTACTTCATTTTCTTTTATTTTGGTGTCTGGTCCTCATCACCGAGAGCAGAAATACTTGGAAGTTTCTTGATTGGTTGCATCTTTACGGACTTTATAGTGGTGTGATCGTTTCTCTTTTTATTTAGTTGGCTTTAGGTGGATTTGTATTGTCACTTTTGGACCTTAGATTTTGAGTGACTAACCAACCACTCCACAGGTCTTGAAAGGATTTTGATATTTCTTTTGAAAGTTGTGGATTTTCCTCCTTAAGGGAAAAGGTTTTTCTTGTGCATCTTTCTTCCTTGGAAAGTCATTTATACAATCCTATAAGGGAGGGATCTGTGTATAAGCTGGGTATGGGAAATATTCTTGTGGAGGCTAAACAAGGTGCCCTTCCAAAAGGGGATCCTTGTGCTTTTCATTTCCTTGGGAACGCTGGTACCCCATTGATGGCCACTTTGAATATTCTCAGATTGAATTCTAGACTATGATTTTGGTTGTGGTCCACTTCGAATATTCCAACTTGAAGCTTCTCAGATGAATGCTTTATTTCAAGGGCATCAAATGGGTGTTAATTGTTCATCGTCTTCAAAAGAGAAATCTTGGATTCCTCTTTCTCCTCCCTCTTGTAATAAGAGATCTAAAAAGAAGAGAAAGAGGAGGAAGAAGAAGAAGAATAGTTATATGCATGAATCATCACCAATCCCTACAAGTCATGTTGGAGATGAGATTTCAGCCACTCCAAATCACGATGGGGGCATGAGTCTAGTCACTAAAAGTCATACTAACAATTCATCACCAACCCCTACAAATCATGTTGGATATGATCTTTCAGCCACTGCAAGTCATGTTGTGGGTCTAAGTCTAGTCACTACGAGTCATACTAGCAATGGGTCACCTACCTATGTGAGTCATATTTCTGTTGACTCACCTACTTGTGTGAGTAGGGATGGGGGCATAAGTCCTATCTCTATTGGGAAAGAGTCACTAACCTCTACAATTCATGTTGGGGACTCTCCACCAACCACTAATAGTTATGTTGGCAGAATGGATGTTGATCAGAAACTTAAGTGTAGAAGATTTAAACATAATTTCCCTTGTAAGATATGTAAGGGAGACCATCTTACTCATTTGAGCCCTGGTATTCTAGTGGTACAAAGGATATGGTTTGAGTTTGAAGGTTCTTCTACTCCTCAATTTGTTATGGTTTCTCAACAGTCTCATCAATAATTGGTTGATGAAGTCGTTGAACCAGTGCAATCTTTGGATGATTCAACTCCTCTTTTGGGTCGTGAAGTGCCTAAGAACAAATCCTTCTTTATTTCTAGTACAAAGTCTTCTGGTATAGGGGGAATTCCAGTCTCTTCGAATGTACCCCCTCCAACTTCTAGGAGTGTCTCCTTTGATTGGGATAATCTTGTCAAGCCTCATCTTCCTTTTGCTGCGCCTTTCCGAATAAGGGTTAGAGTTAATTTCACAAACTTCTATCGATGTATGGTGGATGAAGGATCCCGTTACCGAGAATAGTGTCCACTCAGATGCTACTATTACCACTAAGATGGGTGGCTATCTTAGAAACAAACAAGTAAAGTCTACTTTCATTTTCCTTTATGAAAATAGACAAGAGGAGAATTAAGAAGACCAACCTTAGTCTTGCGCTTGATTTCCTCTCCTTCTTAATAGAGCTTTGCCGCTTCTTCTTCGTCTACCCAGCTTCAAAGAGCACCTGTGGAATCACAACAACATACTACTATTGAAGAAAAAAAGATATATATTCATAAATAACACAGGACCAGATGCGTGTTAACCATACAAATGCATATATAAACAAATACACAAGAATATGGAGGAAAACTAGAATAGCTTTATTAAGATGAAAAGTAGCAAGAGGATTACAACCATATGTTCTGACCCAACCATCATCCTCCAGCTAGAAAGCCCTTCTTCACCTCAAGAAAAGCTTAGATCACCCAACACTATGAATATACACCAGAAAACCAACAACACTTCTCTATAAGATAGAAAATTCCAGCCTCTGGATCCCTGTGATGAGGGATCCATATATAGATGATTATAGGGAGGTGAGTCATCTTCTGGGGTCTTGATTAATGTCTTCTCTCTGATAGTTCCTGCTTCCACTTGGAGAATGATGATCTCTTACTCATCCCTGGTCGAAAATAGAGAGGCAAGTTTCAGAGGGGAAGCTTCTGGAAGATTCCATGATCTTCCACCTCGCATTTTTGTCCCTGCCATTTGTCCATTCCCAACCATCGCACCCTACAGAGGAGAAAATCAGTATGCATCGCACCTTGTACGCTGGGAAGGTGATATGCATCGCACCCTCTGCATTGAGCTTTCAGTATGGTCCAGTTTTGACCATTTATGAGTAGTTTTCAGTGGAAAACTTCTGGGAGATGATGTAATCAGTTGACCTTGTTCCTTTAGGCAGTGAAGCAACACTTTTAGGGACCTAGGAGCCCTCAGTTTATGGACATTATTGATTGGGGTTGAAGTGCCCAAAAATGTCTATAACAGTTGCCCCCTAAAGCATGAGGTCGTTAATCTTTCTGATGTCGGGTGAAATGCTTTACTATGAGGATCTAAAGTTTTTCCGAGCTGGGAAGCGACCTGTAATAAGATACAATATAATACATTATTTTGACAGCATTTTCTCATGATCTAGCTGAGGCGGGCATTCCCATGCTCAGCTTTATAAATTCATTTTCATGTACATAGGACAAACAATCGTCTGTGTGACAGACTGATGATATGGACACATCATCCTTTGATTTGGATGATCATTTGTTTGGCAATGATGTACATTTGATGTCTTTATGTTCCTGAATATATCGTAGCCCGGATGGATGAAACTAGATCCAGGGTCTTCAAAACTCGTTCAATCTTCACTCGAAGTACAAGTCGATCCATGTGAAAAATGTTCTGGAGTCGAACATGGAAAGACATCGCCTGATTACCAGCCAATGATGTAAGTTGCTAACAAGTGCGAGAGGAATAACCAATAATGACAATGACCCTCAAGGTAATACAGTACAATTCATGTGGTGTGAAAAGGACTTGGCGTCGAACACCACACAAAATCTCTCAGTCGAAGGCCATTGATGTAAACCTATCGTCGAAAGTGAGAAACTTTCCATTAAGGCATGCAAGCTTCAAAGTACTGAAAGGGTTGTTCCTAAGTCAACTTCTTGGATAATGAGCCGATGTCGACAAGAAGTGACCCGTCGCAGGAGGGCCTTAAGGAATCCCACATCAACAACACGGAACGAAGCAAATGATTTTGGAGGTGAAAACAAACTGGCGATACAGGGTTCAGGGTGGCGGTCATGAAGGAATGAAGTATGAATGTATCGCAGTGGGTGAGACATAGGTGAATTGTCTGAATGACTTCTCTTGAACATATTGGCAACACTGACGATGGATTGGTAGCGTTAACCCCAAAGATGGATGGTGTGACGGACCAATGGTGATGACCAGTGAACGGAACAACCCAACCCGGCATGGATGCGAAAGGAAAGTTTCATGTTCAAGACCAACTTGCTACCAATAAATTTTCTTCAAGTTTTCTTCCCAATTTTCCCCAGTCATTGCTGACCAGTACCTCTTTATTTCTGTCAAGCTTGAGGAGGATAACATATGCTTGT
Organism: Pinus taeda; assembly: GCA_000404065.3. Lineage (NCBI taxonomy): Eukaryota > Viridiplantae > Streptophyta > Pinopsida > Pinales > Pinaceae > Pinus > Pinus taeda. The sequence goes on from APFE030874593.1 coordinate 232,201, forward strand.
TCTATAATCCGCCCTTTGGGCGAACCTGTCACTATATTTTAGCGAGTCTAGCAACAGTGAAACTCGTTCTCGTCCATTTGGATGAGTTTGTCCCTATTAGGTTTTAATGAGTTTAAACGACAAAGATAACTCAGTCCCTTTCAATTTCAGAGAATCTGAAAGAAACGAAAAGGAGACTCCAACGATTATTTTTCGTCATATAATCCCTTAAGTCCGAAAAAAGCATAAAATAATACAAAAGGGATGAATTTTCGATCGTTTTAACGAGCCGAACAAGACAAGCGCTCGATCTTTTTGTGTAATAATCCCTTAGGTCCAAAAAGATTAAAATCTAGAGGAGGGATAGCACTTATGATGCCTTTAACGAGCCGGAGAGGCCAATCGCTTGGCAATCTTCTCATATTTTACGAGTCATGTGAAAAGAGCTTAAAGAAGACTCGTTTTCGAGGAACGAGTGATGGTTTTGGGTAGCAGTTGATTCCAGGGAGAAGGTCGACTGCGAGTTTGAGGGACGAGATTTCACATTGAACCGGTAAGATTGCTTCCAGACCGTACACCAATTCAAAAGGTGTGAATCCGGTTGCATTTCTTACCGATGTTCGGTATGCCCACAAGGCCAAGTACATGATTAGGTGCCAATCCCGTTTGTGGACTCCGATCATCCTTTGCAGCATGCGCTTTAGGACTTTGTTGATTGCTTCAACTTGTCTGTTAGCTTGTGAATAGTACGGAGTAGATATGTCGTGGGACAATCCTAATTTGGCAACCAACTCAACCATCATGTGATTGCGAAAATGCGATCCATGATCTGTGACTATGGCCTGTGGAACGCCGAATCTGGAGACTACGTGATTGAAAAAGAAAAGGGCAACCGTTTCGCTGCTGTTGTTTAATGTAGGCATCGCCGCGGCCCATTTGGTAAAATAGTCCACCGCGACTATTATGTACCCATGCCCCCCGGTCGAGGTGGGGTTACATGTCATTGAATCTATGCCCCATTTGGTGAATGGCCCAACAGCTACTACTGGTTGCAGCGGTGCGGGTGGTCTTCTGGTTTTGCTATCGAAAATTTGGCAAGCATGACAATTTCTAATTGCGGTTATGCAATCTTTGAACATTGATGGCCAGAAGTATCCTGCTCGTAATTTTTTTTGCACCGTAGCATAACTGGATTGATGCCCCCCACACGCGCCTGAATGGCAATCATTCAGGACTTTTTTGGCCTCCTCAAGGGTGAGGCACCTCCTTAGAACTATATCGATACCACGACAGTAAAGAGTATCACCGACGATCACGTAGTCTTTTGCTTGGTATCGAATACGTCGTTGTTCAGAGCGTGAGGTATTAGACCTGTATGTTTGTGTCTGGAGATAAATGATTATATATTCGTACCACAAATCGCTTGAAGATATCAGAAACAAATTTTCATCTACGATTGCTTCTTCGGATGTTGCATTGTTGGACGACGATGGGAGATCGCATAGTAACTTCGCGAATACCAGGGCTTTCTTTTATTTGGATTTTTTGAATTCCAAATCAAACTCTTGTAGAATTGCTATCTATTTGGAATATTTCCCCCCCAGCAACTGTCGCGACAATATGTAAGTCATGGGGTTGCAATCTGATAAAATGGTAGTTTTCCTAAAGAGGACGTAGTGTCAAAATCTCTGTATCACTTGAACAGCCGCGAGGGCGAGCTTTTCAACGTAGGAGTATTTCGTTTCCGTATCATTTAATTTTTGGATTAAATAATTTATAGGATGTTCAATTCCATCGTCTTCTTGAACTAAAACATTGCTATGGTTGTATCTGCTGTAGCCAGATACAAGCTAAAGTCTTTTTGATAATCAAAAGCATACATTAATGACGCTTGTATTAGAGATTTCTTTAAAGCATCAAAGGAGGCTTGCGTGACCTGGTCCCAAACGAAGGGAACTTCCTTTTTCAATAGATGAGTATAACCTTTAGCTAGTTCGGCGTAATTTGGAATGAACCTCCTGAGGAAATTTGCTTTCCCTTGGAGTTTCTGAATCTGAAGCAAGTTTGAAGGTGGAGGCAAATCTATGATTGCCTGAACCTTGCAAGGGTTGAGATGAATCCCATCCTTTGAGATGACAAAACCAAGTAAGCAACCAGAACTGACACAAAACACACATTTGTGTGGATTGAGTTGTATCTTGTAGTGTCAGAAACGCAGGAATATTGCTCTCAAATGGCGCGGATGATCGGTTCGCTTTCGCGAATGAGCTGGGAGATCATCGAGGTAAGGTTGAACGATGTTTTTGATGTCATGGAAAGCATAGTTCATTTCTCTCTGCAAAGTTGCCCCTGCGTTCTTCAAACCAAAGGGTAGCTTGCGATATGCGAATGTGCCCCACGGACAAATGAATGCAGTCTTTGACTGGTCTTGTGGGCGGATATTTATTTGATTATACCCAAAAAATCCATCCATAAATGAAAAGATTTCGCAACGAGCGCATTCATCAATTATATAGTCGATAAAGGGTGTAGGGTAGTTATCCTTCGGACAAGCTTGATTTACATCCCTGTAATCGATGCAAACTCTAATCGTTCCTTGTTTTTTCAGCACAGGAACAATATTCGATACCCAATCGATTAGAGGAACGGGGTAAATGAAACCAGCATGGAGGAGTTTTTCAACTTCCACCTTGATGGCAACGACTTTCTTGGGATGCACCTGCCTTAGCCGCTGTCGTACCGGTTTGACATCTAGATACATCTTAATTTCGTGTTCAACTATGCTCGAGTCGATACCTGGCATTTCATCGTATGACCAAGCAAAGACATCTCTAAACTCGCGAAAGAGAGTGGTATATATTTCCAGTTCAGAAGAAGAACAAGATTTGCCAACATGAATATTCTCTACAACCTCTGTTTTGGTTGAGATATTTATGGCAGTAGTCTCTTCGATATTGGATAGGTTTCTCTCGGAATCCACTGTGTTTACAGTATTTGTCAGAAAGTCAAATACTGAAGGATGGTGTAGGTCACTGGAATTATCTTCTTTCCAAGTCAGAAGATGGGAACAATGGTGGTAATCTTCCCATGGTGCCCCATCAATCATCATCGATTGGATGATTCCTTCGTCTGTAGAGTGTACTTGCGACCAAGGATCTGAAGGGGTGCCATATTCCTTAGACCTATCTATCCAA
>APFE030874596.1:0-25779 GCA_000404065.3 Pinus taeda
AAATTATATATTTTGGTAATTTCCGTGTATTAATAAAATCAAATATATACCAGATTTTGTATATTAAATTTTCAAAGTTGAAGGTTATATATTTTAGCTCGATTTTCGGTAAGGTGAGTTATTTTTATGTGAAAAAACAATTACGATGAATTTTATTAGAAGCAACATTGGTTTTCAGAATGAATATTATTGGAAAGTCTGAAGTACAGGTCATCAAATATTTTTGATGTGATTTATATTAAAATTATAAAAGTTTTGAGTGATAAGTTTATATTATTATTTTTAAATTTGAAAGGAAATTATGGTTTTATAAAAATTGAATGAAAAGTAAAATTAGCATATTTTTAATTTAGAAAGTTAAAAGTGTCTTTTTCTTTTGATCCATGTAAAAAAAATAGCATTAGTAAGATAAGGACAAATTGTTATGAGATTAAAAGTTAAACATGGTATTGGAGTATGGATATTTGGTAAAATAAAAACAAGTTGTTATGAGGTTTAAAGAGAAACATGATATTGAACTAACAACTCTTTATGTCATTATCCTTTCAAATATAGTTCCTTAACTTTGGTATGATATATCACATATAGTTTAAGTGAATGCTAATCATGATTATAAAGGATGAGTTCAACTATTTTATTTAAAGATGAAAATAAATAAAAATAAAGTAAAAAGGCACAAAATTAAAAAAAAACCATCATTTCAATGTTGATTCTTTTGGGTATTTATAAATTTATTTTTGTATATATTTATGCCAAAAGACCTACCTATTTTGGAGTGAGCGGTAAAAAAGTTATTGTTTCTTCAATAATAAATGATACATGGACTACTCACAATTAAAAATATCAAATATGTTTTTTTTTTTAAACTAAAAATAATGGAAGGACATGAAATTAGAAACATAGCATTGATGATTACTTTTATCATTTTTTTATTTTCTATTTTTAATCTGATTTTAAATATTTTTGGTTGTGACAAGTCTTTAGATAGTTTCTACTAATAAACTATATAAACATGTGTGACATTCCATATTTAAAATGCCAATCATATATTCTCTAAAAACACTACATACGCCGTTACCGCCAGAAATAGCGACATAATTGAGTGCCATTTAGCATGTGAATTGGTGTCAATTGGAGTCGGGTGTTCTCTAAAAGCACTACATACAACATTACCGCCGGAAATAGCGACATAATTGAGTGCTTTTTAGCATGTGAATAGGCTAGAAACCCGACGTAAACTTGAATATTTGTCTATGCCATGTGAATAGAACTAGAATCTTCACATGGGCGGTGTGAATAGTTCAAATAGTGCAGGAAACAATTTTTTCTATTCTTGGGTCCATTGTTGTGTCCATTTCTACTTGTAGTTTTTCTCCCAATTGTGGTTCTTGTTTTGTTTCTAGTATGGCATGGAAAATCAACTATTTTATGGCTTCATAATTAGAACCAAGTTTCCTAATTAACACCCAGTTATACTTTGATTATAACATCCTTTGTTGCATCAAGTTTTTCTTCTAGATTTGATTCCATTATGGCATCTTCTTTAGCTTCTAATATGGCTTCCATTGTAGTGTCTTTTATTTCTTTTAATATTTCTTCTTGGTTTTCTACCTGAAGGGCTTCTTTGTGTGTTTCTTTAGGAAGGTCAAGTTTGGCTTTTAATATTGTGTCCATTATTACATCTTTGTTTGTTACCTTAATTGGTTATGTTTTTCTTCATAGCTAATGAAAAGTTTGGCTACTAGTATTGCTTCAGTTATTACTTCTTGATTTTCTACCTGAATGACTTATTTATTTTGCTTCTCAGTGAATGCCAAGTGTGGCTTTTGTTATTGCTTTCAATACTACTTATTTATTTCCTACCTCAATTTCTTTAGTATTTTCCTTTGAGGTTAAGCCATGTTTGGCTACTAGTATTGCTTCAATTATTACTTCTTTGTTTACTACTTAATTGCCTCTTTTTTTCCTTCTTAGGTAACCCCAAGTGTTTCTTCCTAGATTGCTTCTAGTGTGCATCTAGTTTAACATCCGTTTTTGCTTCCTTTCTTGCTTCTAGAATTGGTTCCATGTTATCCTTATTATTTCCTTCCTTTTAGTTGGAGAGTTTGCTTCATGTTTAGTGCATGAGTTTGCTTCTCTTTTAGGATCAGGGTTTGCTTCCTTTTAGTGTTGGGATTTTCTTCTTAATTATCCTCCAATTGTTCTTCTTGTTAAGCAACCATTTTAGCTTCCGATTTTGAGCCAATAATAGCTCCAAGTGTGGCTCCCAATTTAACATCTAATTTTACTTTCATTTTAGCACCACATTATACTTTCATTTTAAGAACTCATGATTCTTCCTTTATAGATACCATTTATTATTTATTATTTATTATTTCAATCAAATTAGTTAAGTATATCATGCCTATTAAACATGTTTTATGACTATAAAGTAAGTCATATTGCACTTGAAATATTTTATAGCATACAATTTATAAATATTTTTTTAGAGAAATGGACATCCATATAAACCAACAACATTTTTCTTAACTATAACCAATATTTTTATATTGTTAATAAACAAAATAGTGCTAAACATAATGTAGGGTTAGATTCACATTACAGACATTTCCATAGCATACACCACAACATTGGCATGAAATAAAAATAGATTTTTTAAACTATAACCAATATTTTTATATTATTAATAATAAAAAATTGTCGGTCTGTCACTAGCTACAGATAATGCAGCCCGATATAATATATCAAAAAATGATATAATTCAAAATGATACATGTCAAAATGATACAACTCAATATGATAGCGTAGGTGAAAATTATACATATGATAATAAATATTAAAGATGACATCACATGATTTATATGATCAATGGTGGAGCCTATATGATAAATAGCACTAGCTATGATAAATTTCACTAGCTACTAGCTACTTATTGCTCATCATCATCATCATCATCATCATCATCATCATCATCATCATCATCATCATGTCTATCATGATCATCACCATCATAATCATCCTCAAAGTCATCATTGTTGTCGTCTACCTCACTGTCCTCTCCATCTACCTCATCATCATTATCTCGAATGGTTGAACCATACCAAACATAATCTAGAATGATCTCAAGATCAACTAAATCTTCTGTAAGACTAGTGTTCTACAAAAAAAGCATTCAAAAAGAAAAGTTAATTATTTCATCTAATATTTAATATATATTTATTATATTTCCAATATTACAACATATGAAGCGAAACCATAATTATATTGTATCATATCAAAGTTAAAATATATAACATAATAAAATTTCATTTCAGCGACAACTAATATCTCATTACAATGATGTAAAACATATAAAAAATTCAATTAAAATTAGTAAATCATGGAGGAGGATAGAGGACCGAAATCTAGCCACTACTTTCCAGAGGAATGAGCAGGTGTCAAGAATTGGACAAATGTCAATGATAGACATAGAAATTGTCCGTAGAGCAACAATGCTTGCAAGGATTCTTTTTCTTAGCATACCGCTGTGCATAGGGGGGATGTAGCACTACCCTACTAAGCTATTTTAAGAGCTCTTGAGTGACTAGGCTCCCTAACCGCCCCTACAAATAGTGTACCAAAGGATTGAAGACAACCTAAATATGGAAAAAGGCTACCAAATGCATGGGGATAGAAGGAGGACCATGTGGCTCAAGGATGAGAAACATTTTTGTGTTGGGTACCTGTTGGAGCTCAATTTTTTTTCTTTGTGGAATTTTTCTGAAACGATTAGGGTTTCCTATTGATTATTAATGTAATTTGGAAAAAGTGTTACACAGTTTCCCTAACCTTGTAAATCTTTTATATGCATCCTCAAATTAGGTCACATGATAATCAAGAGATTCTCGTTATGATCTTATCATTTTAATATGAAATTATAAAGCGATGTGCTTTCTACACGCGAATATAGACATATAGAAACAAATAGAGAATGATAGAGAGGAAGAGCACTGAAATTTTAAATATGTATGTATCGTTAATTCTCAATCATTCATGGCACCATACATTTCTATTGACTAGCTTGTGTGTTGTGTAGTGTACTAGCCCTGGCTAGGAAGATACGACTATCCTTCTTAGCAAAGTTCATTGGCTAGCAAAGTATTGTGTATCTCTTATTTATTTCCTCTCAGTTATAGTTAATACATGATTGCAAAATTCCAACCTCTGTATTGAGTCACAACATATGTCTTGAACCGGTCCCTTTGCTAGTGTGACATTTATCTAATTCCCATTATAGTTTGATGGTGTGTTAATTTCATTTGAATGTATGTTCCAACATTTGTTAAGAGAATGATTTCCAGGAGTGACGTTCCTTTCAGAATAAGAGTGACTCTATAACAAAGTGGTTTTATTACGCATTATGTGTTTAATTCTTGAGAGTGTGAGCAAGGTTTGAGAGTGTAACAACAAGAGTGTTCACTTATTGAGAGTGTTATTACAATGATTGAGCTTGAGATTCATTAGAACTAGTCATCATTTTCCCTTGCATATATTGTGCATAATATTCTTGCAATAACAAAACCTACCTAGATTGACAATTAATTTGAAGACTTTGAATCATTGCTTTGAATTATAAGGACAAGTGTCTACACAAGGACAAGCAAAGGAAGAACATATACACAAATTTCAAATAATTAAATTTGAAGTAAAACTGGGAATTTCATATGAAATTGGAAGCAGAACTATTTAAGGGTCAAAGTAAACATATAATAACTCAAAAGTGCATAAAATAATTAAATAAATATTCTACAATTCGAATCAATTATATTCACCAATAAATGATGTCTAGGTGTCAATTTTAGTGAAGCAATACAATTTCAACCTACATCACAAAAATACATGCCCAACCTTCATTTCAAGGCAAAATTGAATGATTCAACTTCGAGAGTACTTTTATAATCATAATTAATGTTAGTCTTGCACATAGAAATTTTTGCTGCGATAAAAAAATATGCCAAACTAGATCAATTTCGTAGGGTTAATGTCAAAGTTTGTGTGACTCAAATAAATCATACTAGGACTATACTTAATTAACCATGAGATAATGATCATTCTAATCTAGATATAAAATCATTTTATGCAACATGCCATAGCCATTTTCATTAAGGAAATGCTATACACTGAAATCCAATTTTGTTCGAGTAGTAATTGATCATATGTGTCAATGATCACAGTCAGAACAAATATGCACTCCCAGGCCAAACCAAGTACGCTATTGGTAAAAAAAAAAAATGGGACATGATTGGACAATTCCTAACCTTAGGCATAACCTTGCAACATGTCTTACAAATATCCTACATAACTATGTTTCCCACTTATACACAACTTTTACATAAAATGCAATTTTAGCCTACTTGACAAAAATGCATGCCAAACCTTCATTTCAAGGCAAAATTGAATGATTCAACTTCGAGAGTGCTTTTCTACTCATAATTAATGTTAATTTTGGACATAGAAATTTCTGTTGTGCTAAAAAAATATACCAAATTGGATCAATTTCGTAGGTTAATGTCAAGGTTTGTGTGCCTCAAATAAATACATACTAGGACATATACTTCATTAACCATGATATAAATATCATTCCAGTATAAATATAAAATCACTTTATGCAACATGCCATAGTCATTTTGATTAAGGAATGCTATACATTGAAATCCAATTTCGTTCAAGTAGCAATTGATCATATGTGACAATGATCACAGTCATACCAAATATGCACTCCTAGGCCAAACCAATTACACTCCTGGTAACAAAAATCAAAATGCGAGATGATTGGACAATTCCTAACCTTGGGATATAACCTTGCAACATGTCTTACAAATACCCTACATAACTATGTTTCAACTTATACACAAGTTTCACATAATCTACAATTTTAATCAATCATATTGGCCAGTAAATGAATCCTGGTCATGCATTTTAGTGAAGAAAAATAATTTTGGCTTGCTTCACAAATATGGAGGCACAACCTTAATTTCAAAGATAGTATTTTTTCCTATGAGGATATTTTCTCTTGAATTTTAAAGGCATGTTCTTAGTGTCGACCAAGTACATTTTGTTCCTACAGAAAAAAATGGTATATTTTTAAGCTAGAGAGGAGTTTAGGTCCATTTATTGTAAACAATAAAAAATCCCTTACACAGTTGGAAGTGATGATGAAGGAGTTTGTCTTTGATAAACAAGAAAAGTGGTAATATTAACCTCACCATATGATTTCTCATAAAAAAGTGGAAATTAGTTTTGCACCTTATATTCATTCACATTCCAGTTTTACATCGCCCAGCCTAGAAACACATTTATCATCCGCTCTCACACTCCTCTACCATGAAATCAGGGTAGTTAACATGCGAAAAGAGTCAAATGGTCTCATAGGGTTACGCGGAAGTGATGCCGAGTCAAACATTCATATTCCTTCAAGAGATCCCCTACACTCATAGATGCAACATAGTCATTTAATAAGTACAAGATCCAATTCGTCTCTATGAATTCCCCATGAACAAAGTTGAATTAGATATCGCAACCCCGATCACATACTCCCATTCCTAGCGCTCTCCAATAGAGTCTATTACGTGGATGACATTTCAAACAATCTATTCCAAAGTCTCAACATTGAATGCTAAAATATCTTTGAGCCACGTCAACTTCGATGAAATAAGTAGATATATGGGTTTATTTCTTTTTTAGGTTCAGGGTTTGCTTCCTTTTAGTGTTGGGATTTTCTTCTTAATTAGCCTCTAAATGTTATTCTTGTTAAGAAACCAATGTAACATTCTATTTATAGCCAATAATAGCTCCAAGTATGGCTTCCAATTTAAGATCTAATTTTACTTTCATTTTAGCACCACATTATACTTTCATTTTAAGAACTCATGATGCTTCCTTTATAGCTACCAATTATTATTTAATGTTTTTTATTTCAATTAAATTAGTTAAGCATATCATGCCTATGATATAAGTTTTATGATTATAAACTAAGTCATATTGCACTTGAAATATTTTATAGCATACAATTTATAAATATTTTTTAGAGAAATGGACATCCATACAAACCAAAAATATTTTTTTTTAACTATAACCGATATTTTTATATTGTTCATAAACAAAATAGTTGGTCTTGACTAGCTACACATAATGTAGGCCCAGACTCACATCATAGAGATTTCCTTAGCATAGTTACAAACCATAACACAACATTGGCATGAAAAAAATATATATATTTTTAACTATAACCAATATTTTTATATTATTAATAAAAAATTTGTTGGTCTATTACCAGCTACACATAATGCAGCCCCATATGATATATGTAAAAATGATATATTCCAAAATGATATATGTCAAAATGATACAACTCAATATGGTAATGTAGGTGAAAATGATACATATGATAAATAAACATTAAAAGGAGACATCACAAAGATTTATGAATGATGACCCATGATGGAGTCTATACAATAAATATCTTTAGCTATGATAAATTTCACTAGATACTACCAACTTATTGCTCATCATCATCATCATCATCATCATGTCTATCATGATCATCACCATCATAATAATCATCTTCATCATTTACCTCGATGTCCTCTCCATCTACCTCATCATCATTGTCTCGAATGTTTGAACCATACCCAACATAATCTGGAACAATCTCAAGATCGACTCAATCTTGTCGAAGAAGCGTGTTCTACAAAAAAAATATTGAAAATGAAATTTAATTATTTCATCTAATATTTAATATCTGTTTGTTATATTTCTAATATTACAACATATGAAGCGAAACCATAATCATATTGTATCATAACAAAGTGCAATATATCATTACAATGATGTAAAACATGAAAAAATTCCATTTAAATTTAGTAAATCATGGTGGAGGATAGAGGATCGAAATCTAGCCACTACTTTCTAGAGGAATGAGCAGGTGTAGGAACAAGAAGGGGACAAGTGTCAATCATAGACATGGAAATTGGCCCTGGAGCAACAATGCTTAGAAGGATTCTTCTTCTGAGCATGTCTCTATGGAGGGGGGATGTAGCACTGTCCTCCTAGGATATTTTAAGATCTCTAGAGCAACTAGGCTCCATAACCGCCCCTAAAAGTAGTGTACCAACGACTTGAATACAACGTAAATATGGAACAATGTTACCAAATGCATGGGGATAGAAGGAAGATCAAGTGGCTCAAGGATGAAAAACTTTTGTGTGTTGGGCGCCTGTTGGAGCTCAATTTTTTGTGTCAAATTTTGCTGATACAATCAGGGTTTCCTATTGATAATTAATGTAATTTGGAATACTTGCCACATAATATTCCTAACCATATAAATTTTTAATATACATTGTCAAATTATATCACATGAGAATCGATAGATTCTTGTTAGGATCTTATCATTGTAATATGAAATTATAAAGCGATGTGCTTTCTACACATGGAGATAGACATATAGAAACAAATAGAGAATGATAGAGAGGGAGAGCACTGAAATTGTAAATCAGTATCTATCATTAAATCTCAATCATTCATGGCGGTATAGGTTTCTATTCACTAGCTTGTGTGGTTTGTAGTGGACTAGCACTTGCTAGGAAGATAGGGCCCTCCCTCTTAGCAGGGTTCATTGGTTAGGAAAGTATTGCATATTTTTTATTTATTTCCTCTCAGTTATAATTAATACGTGATTGTTGTTACCACTATTATTAGACTTTTTGATGCTTTAGTGATTGCAGAATCCTAACCTTTGTATTGTGTGACAACATATGGCTTGCATCGGTCCCTTTGTTAGTGTGACAATTATTTAATTCCCATTATAGTTTGATGGTGTGTTAATTTTGTTATTCCAACATTTGTTAAGAGAATGATTTTCAAGAGTGACTTTCTTTTCTGAATAAGAGTAACTCTGTAACAAAGCAGTTTTATTTTGCATTGTGTGTTTATTTCTTGAGGGTGTGAACAAGGTTTGAGAGTGTAACAACGAGAGTGTTGACTTGTTGAGAGTATGATTACAATGACTGAGCTTGAGATTCATTAGAACTAATCATCATTTTAACTTGCATATATTTTACGTAATATTATTGAAATAACAAAACATACCCAGATTGACAATTAATGTGAAGAGTTTGAATTATTTCTTTGAATTAGAAGGACAAGTGTTCTACACAAGGACAAGTTGAGGAAAAACATATACACAAATTTCACATAATTAAAGTTGAACTAAAACTTGGAATTTCATATGATAACTCAAAAGTGTGTAAAATAATTAAATATATAATCTACAATTTGAATCAATTAAATTTCTCAATAAATGAAGTCTGGGTATCAATTTTAGTGAAGCAATGCAATTTTAGCCTACTTCACAAATATGCATGCCCAACCTTCCTTTCAAGGCCAAATTGAATGACTCAACTTGGAGAGTACATTTTTACTCACAATTAACAATAATTTTGAACATAGAAATTTGAGTTGTGCTAAAAAAATATGCCAAATTGCATCGATTTTGTAGGGTTCAAGTCAAGGTTTATGTGCCTCAAATAAATGCATACTAGGACATATGCTTAATTAACCATGAGATAATGATCATTCCAATATAAATATAAAATCATTTTACGCAACATGCCATAGTCATTTTCATTATGGAAATGCTATAAACTCAAATACAATTTTGTTTGAGTAGTGATTGATCATATGTGCCAATGATCATAGTTAGAATATGCACTCCTAGGGAAAACCAATTACACTCTTCATAACAAAATTCAACATGGGAAATTATTGGACAATTCCTAACCTGAGGATATAACCTTGCAACATGTCTTACAAATACCCGACATAACTATGTTTCCCACATATACACAAGTTTCACAAAACACAAGTCAAATCAAAACTTAGAATGTTGTATGAAATCTGTAGCATACATATTTAAGCTAAAGTAAAGATAAAACAATGTAAAAGTGTGTAAAATCATTAAATAAATAATATCCAATTTTAATCAATCATATTGGCCAATAAATGAATCCTGGTCATGCATTTTAGTGAAAAAAGATAATTTTGGCCTTCTTCACAAAGATGCTCGCCCAACCTTCATTTCAAGGCCAATATGTTTTCCTATGAGGATACTTTCTCGTGAATTTGTAAGCCATGGTCTTACTGTTAACCAAGTACATTTTGTTCCTATAGAAAAATGGTATATTTTTAAGCTAGAGAGGACTTTAGGTCCATTTATTGTAAACGATAGAAAATCCCTTACATAGGTGGATGTGATGACAAAGGAGTTTGGCTTTGAGAAATGAGAAAAGTTGTAATATGAACCTCACCATATAATTTCTCATAAAAAGGTGGAAATTAGTTTTGCACCTTATATTCATGAAAGTAGACCAGAAATTGAAAAAATGGAAAATGAAAATACTTGGCCATATTGTTGGGTGCAATGGTTAAAGGATGTTGAAACCCCTATGGTAAATGAGAATACTTTGAAGAAGAAGAAGAAATCTCAAAAGAGGACTAAAATCTCAATGGAGGATGAAGAAGAAATACAAATAAAACTAACAAAAGGACCTTTAAAAGAGCGTGGGTTTCAAATGCAGCTGGGAAACCCATGGCATACTACTTCCTCTTGTATCTCCACTCATTTGGCAGTATTCACGATAGAAGTGATTCCTTTTTCATTTGAAACTTTGCAAATGAATTATCAACAAATTAAAGAAAGAGGTTACAAACTGAGAATTAAGATGGCAACAGAGATTCAAGACCTTGCTTCAAATCATAGAATATGAGGTGCAATCATTATGGAAGAACTAAAAATTCCTAGAACTAAGAATACTCAAACAACTGAGTTGGCTCAAGTTGAAAAGGAGTTACCAATAGGACAATTAGTTGATAGAAAGAAAGACATAATTATTTTGCAGGAATGAGTTCAAGGCTTACAACAGTAAATTAAAAATCACGTTTTCACCATTATGGTTTGAACTGAATTAGATGAACCCTCAGAGAAATTAACAAAGTCCATGGTATAGCTTAGAATTTCATAAGTTGAACTAAAGAAAACCCAAGATGATTTGTTGTGGTAAGGGAGTAGTTGAATGTAAAGGAGAGGCAATAGAACATATTATATGAAAATAACATTCAGCTTCCAAGTAAGTATAAGGAAACTCAAGATGAAATCAAAGAGTTGAAAACCAAGTTTGAAGGTAATATTTCTTTAATTGAGGATACACAAATGTTTTGGGATGAAATTGGTCAAGATGTTCATTCTATATGGGAGTATATTATTATAATTCCACAACAAAATATTATGATAAGAGGATCATATATGAGCATTGATTTATGCAAGAAATAATTACAAAAAGAAGCACTGAAGTCCAAGGAGATATTTAATTATTTGACTGAAAAATATTCAACAAAATTAAGGGTGAGAGTCACAATATTTTCGACCAATCACACCATTGATGTCATACTTTAACATGTGGAGGTGTGGAAAATTGGGTGAAGGTCAAGACCATGTCATGGGATTTCCACCAAAGTATTGATTCCTTGCATCGTAATCTTTGTTGAAGTGAAAGAAAGTGGCTAGGTGGATTACTGAATCAAATTTTTGTTGCAGAGGAGATCATGTGAGTGGCCAAATAAATGATGAAATTCCAAGGTGATGAACACTAATGAGGCTAACACAGAGGTAAAAGGAAAAGATAGGGTAATATTTTCTGGGATGAGACAATTAGCACGTGTGAACCATCATATTGAGTTGATGTGAACGAATATTGTATACTATGTTCATGGAGACTCAAAGTGATACAAATCAGAAAACCATAATGCTGGAGTTGAGTTTAGAAGCAATGATGATGAATGATACCACCCAAGGGATGATTGATGAATTGAATACTTAGTGAAAGGAAATCTTCAAGTAATAGAGTATGAGAGAGGAATTTGTAGGCCTGTATGCCATATGTTTTAGATTTTCAAAGATACAAATATCAACCTTTGAAGATGAAAAGTCACGCATTAGCTCACAACTATAATTAAAACTAGCTATTACCCACATGCCAATTGAAATCTATAAAAAATATATTTATGTTTGTTTTAATGTTTATATATTTTAATTTAAAATAAAACTATTGGTTGGTGGTGTTATAAATTATTTTATTTTATGTAAAATAGTATACCCTATTCATTCTCTCTTTTTTTCACTTCTAATTTTTATCATAGAATTTAAGTTTTTATCATTCAAATATCATTTTTCTAAATTTTCTTATCCAACTTTTACCATTTTTTTATTATTATAATAATTAGCTAATTAACATAATATATAATTATTATTTAAGTTGTATAAAAATAATATTTTTAAATACTTTCATTGACTAGGTTTTGGTTATTGTTTAAATATGAATACACATGAATAAAATTTGGTTTATAAAGTAACTAAAAAAAAATATTATTAAAATTGATTAAGACTGGCAACTCTCCTGCATCCCATATTATCGCATGCTTCTAGTGATGCTATCTCATGCTCCTACTGATGCTAATAGAGATTGTTTCATTGATTGACCAGTTTGGTTTATAACATATCTAAGCTTATAAAACAATAAAAACTAAAAAATGGTAATAGTTCACATTCCGAATATGGCAAGGAAAACTTGAATTCTAAGTAACATGTTTAGTTTTTATA
This sequence comes from Pinus taeda, assembly GCA_000404065.3. NCBI lineage: Eukaryota > Viridiplantae > Streptophyta > Pinopsida > Pinales > Pinaceae > Pinus > Pinus taeda. The sequence continues at coordinate 12,692 of APFE030874596.1, forward strand.
AACATATCATGAAGAACACTAAAACTTTCAGAAGGTTGTAAAAGCACATCTAAGAGATGAATTCAACATTCACAGCTAGAGATTGTTCTGCACCCAATCGCAAGAGATATCATTCATGCTTGTCCCTCCCTTGTGTTTGTTACCATTCGCTGAATTCCCCTTTGAAATATCAATGCAACTTTAACTATAAAAAAAGGAAGAAGAGGTTTTCCCACTAAGAGTTACACTTGGCATGCTAAAGAGTGAAAACAGAGAAATCAAAGATGAAAATAAACTTTTCTTCCAAAATGCAAAATGCTTGCAGTTAACATGCTCAAGAAGGAAAACAAAGAAATCCGAGGTGAAAATGAGCTTTCCATCCAAAATGCTAAAATGCTAAAAAAAAAAGAGAAATTAGAGGTGAAAAAGGAACTTTCCTTTCAAAATGCGGAAAATGTATTACGTTCGCACTGCTTACTAGCCATAATATGGAAAACAAATTCCTATTTTAGCTTTCTGGATACTACTCCTCAAATTCTAGGTCAAAAGAGACATTGTTGTACAAATCTTGCTTCCAATACTTGAAATCTGATCTGGTTGAATATCGATCTGTACACATATCTGTAATATAATTATTGAAATTAGAATAACGTGAAAACATTTTCGCTACCTCAACCCCATCTTCTTCCTTAAGACTTCTCCCTAGTTGACTTACAACTACAGCATATGCAAGGATGCTAAATTATAAAATCCCTACACAAAATAACATCATGGGCATGATGTTATTATTCTCCTAAATTAAATTATCATTAATATAAATTATGTCAAATAGTTTAAATTGTTTCCCTATATTTCTTTAGATTGTATGTGCTTTAGATTTTTGAGCAATTACTTGTTTCTACTAACAGTGACTGTATTTTACCAAGATATTTTGACTAGCTCATATGTTTTTAAGAAAATATGAGGGGAAAAACAAAATCTTAAAAAAATTATTTAAAATAATAAAAATATTAAATTACCATAAATAATAATAATTTCTATGTCTTACTCTCCAAACCCCTAAAGCAACCAACTCATAGTCTTGTTTGAGAAGACTTATCAGTTAAGCTTAACATGTAGAGGAGAGAGTGCATGAGGATACTAAATGAGAAGAGTTCTCAGCTAAGTTTTAACATGTACAAGAGAGTGCATTAATTTAAAAATTTATAAACATGGAAGTGTTGATATGTTTTAATTATATTTGTTATATAAATGTGTTAATTTATAAATTTATAAATATGTGTTAATTAGATATGGATAAAGATACATAGGAGGCTTGACTTTTCTTGGGTTTTTCTAGCACTCCCTCTTGGTTTCAAAAATGGCTTCAAAAATGGTTGTTATTGTGGGTGGATTAATCTCGTGAAGATTGAATTCAATGAGCTTGTAAAAAGTGGTACTAAGTCTTCAAATTAGTATGGGAGTGAATGACATGAGCTTGTAAAAAGCGGTACTAAGTCTTCAAATTAGTATGAGAGTGAATAAGAGCATAAAACGACTGTGTTACACAATCATGATAATAAAAAGTTTTAGTTATGAAATGAGAATAATCGATGTGACTCTTTTGTGTGCATCTAGATATTGCGTTTTCAATTATAAAATTTATCACTTTTAAACATACCTTTATATTAAAGATATTATCTTATTTTTTTTGTTTAAATTTAGCAAAATTACCTTTAATAATTCCATAATGATCTTATCTATTTATTTTATGCTTTAAATAAATTTGAAAAAGAAAATTAACTCTCAAAAGATTAATTGTAATACTCATTTCCTTCATATTGTATTAAATATTAGAGTAAAAAATAATGATTAAATTCATTGTTTTTGGCCAAATATAAAACACACATGTAAATTCTAATTTTGTTATATATATTTTAATAATATTAAACTAATTTATTATTCATCTAATTTTTAATTAATTTAATTTTTTAATTTAAAAATATATATATTTATTTATAATATTTTAATAATATAAAATAAACAACTTAAATCTAATAGGACCATTATTATTTCAAACCAAAATATAAATTTTATATTCATTCACATTTCAGTTTTACATAGCCCACCCTGAAAACACATTAATTATCTCCTCTGACACTTCTTAGCTTAAGTCGATTGCAGTTCCCTAAATATTCGGGAATAAGATAAACATGGGCGGAGACTAAAAATTGACGTCTGACAAAAAAATTTGACGATTCCCATATCCATCCATCTGATTCCTGGCAATCTGCAATCAACTTACGAATGCCCCTCTCACACTCCTCTACATCGGAGTAGTTAACACGCGAACAGAGCCGAATGGTCTCCTCGGATTACCCGGAAGCGATGCTGAGTCAAACATTCCTATTCCTTCAGGAGATCCCCTACGCTCATCGATTCAACATAGTCATTCAATAAGTGGAAGATCCAAATGGTCTCTATGAGTTCCCATGAACAAAGTTGAATCAGATATCGCAACCCCGGTCATATACTCCCATTCCTAGCTCTACGAACAAAGACTCCCTTCATAATATATACTTTGATTAATTTGATTTCAATTCCATATTCAGATTTATTCACCACTTCAGATCTTGAAATTCGGATCCGCATCCCCTCCCCTTCTCCGTCATGTATTTATAGACTATGCCCCTTTGTGAGTATTGTATATTCATGAAATACTTGATGTGAAATTGCAAATCAGCCCGACACCGTAATGTATTTATAGACTATTCCCCTTGTTATGTCCAACGACTCAAAGTTGTCATAACTGACGCATCGTTTTTAACACGAGTAAACAGATAATGTCATTGCCCATGCAGATGAAAATCAGTATGTCTGTTATTGTAGATTAAAGGAAGTCTCCGCCACGTGGAGACCAATCCATGGGATTACTGATAAAAGTTCTCCGTTGAAGCGGCAGTAGCAGTAGAAGGTTTAGCTCTATGGGAATCACCTGCAGACGGTCAACCGGAGAACAATCTTCCAAAACCGCCACCACCGCCACAAAGCACTATTGTTGGCTCGTCGTTCGAAGCTGGGTTAGCCGGAAAATCTTCCATGTCCACCAAGTCTACGAACAGAGAAATACAAGATGGACGTGAATGACAAGGCAGAGATAACGACTCACGCCCGGTTTAATGGTTTAATGCTATTATAAAACCCAGGGCCTTCTCGCACTAGTATATACCATATATTGTGATCTTTTGCATGTTCTAGTTCGCCCTAGCATATATTTTGATCTTTGTAGTATTTTCTTTCATGTTCAGATAGATCTGTTACCTATTGGGCAACAAAATATAATTTTGTTTTTTATGGATTATAATGGATTATTTGTTGGAATAATCTAGGCACATATCATTCCTTTTAAATATAACTGAAAGAGGCTGAGTTGCAAACAATTTTTATTTTGTAGCACAACGCATATTTGTTTTACGAAACTGATCTCGACTTTTATGTCTTATAAAAGTTACGTGGGAGGTATTTCCGTTATATTATAATAATTCTGTTTTAATTATTAAGCTGAATAGCTCAAAAATTAAATATTTTTGTAATTTTCGTGTATTAATAAAATCAAATATATACCAGATTTTGGATGTTAAATTTTCAAAGTTGAACGTTATATATTTAGCTTGATTTTACCGTAAAGTGAGTTATTTTTATGTGAAAAAATAATTACGATGAATTTTATTAGAAACAACATTGGTCTTAAGAATGAATATTATTAGAAAGTTTGAAGTAAATATTGTTGACGTGATTTATAAGAAAATTATAAAAAATTTGAGTAATAAGTTTATGTTATTATGTTTAAATTTGAAAGGAAATTATTGTTTTATAAAAATTGAATGAAAAGTAAAATTAGGATATTTTTAATTTAGAAAGTTAAAAGCGTCTCTTTATTTTGATCCATGTAAAAAAAAAAAATTGCGTTGTTAAAATAAGAACAAATTGTTATGAGGTTAAAAGTTAAACATGGAATTGAAGTACATATATTTGGTAAAATAAGAATAAATTGAAACATGATATTGAAATATCAATGTTTTATGCCATTATCCTTTCAAATATAGTTCCTTAACTTTGGTATGATATATCACATATAGTTAGTGAATGCTAATCATCATTATGAAGGATGAGTTCAATCGCTGTATTTAAAGATGAAAATAAATTAAAATAAAGTAAAAATGCACTAGATTAAAGAAAAACCATAATTTCAATGTTGATTCTTTTGGGTATTTAGAAATTTATTTTTGTATATATTTATGCCAAAAGACCTACCTATTTTGGAGTGGGAGGTAAAAAAGTTATTGTTTCTTCAATAATAAATGAGACATGGAGTACTCATAATTAAAAATATCAAATATGTTTCTTTTTTTTTTAACTAAAAATAAAGGAAGGACAAAAATTGGAAACATAGTGTTGATGATTGTTTTTTTAACTTTTTTCTTTTCTACTTTTAATATGATTTTAAATATTTTTGGTTGTGGCAAGCCTTTAGATAGTTTCTAGTAATAAACTATATATACATGTGTGATATTCCATATTTAAAATGTCGATCATATATTCTCTAAAAGCACTACAAAAAATACGCCATTAGTGCCAGAAATAGTGACATAATTGAGTGTTTTTTAGCGTGTGAATTGGCTTGAATTGGAGTCGAGAAATCCGACATAAACTAGAATCTTCATCTGGGCAGCGTGAATAGAACTAGAATCTTCACATGGGCGGTATGAATAGTTCGAATAGTGCGGGAAGCAATTTTTTCTATTCTTGAACCCATTGTTGTGTCCATTTGTACTAGTAGTTTTGCTCCCAATCGTGCTTCCTGTTTTGTTTCTGGTATGGAATGGAAAATCTAATATTTTATGGCTTCCTAATCAACACCAAGTTATACTTTGATTATAACATCCTTTGTTGCATCAAGTTTTTCTTCTAGATTTGATTCCATTATGGCACCTTCTTTAGCTTCTAATATGGCTTCCATTGTAGTGTCTTTTATTTCTTTTAATATTTCTTCTTGGTTTTCTACCTGAAGGGCTTCCTTGTGTGTTTCTTTAGGAAGGTCAAGTTTGGCTTCTAATATTGTGTCCATTATTACATATTTGTTTGTTACTTTAATTGCTTCTATTTTTTCTTCATAGCTAATGAAAAGATTGGCTACTAGTATTGCTTCAGTTATTACTTCTTGATTTTCTACCTGAATGACTTATTTTTTTGCTACTTAGGGAATGCCAAGTGTGGCTTTTGATATTGCTTTCAATATTACTTCTTTATTTGCTACCTAAATTTCTTTAGTATTTTCTTCTGAGGTTAAGCCATGTTTGGCTACTAGTATTTCTTGCATTATTACTTCTTTGTTTACTACCTAATTGCCTCTTTTTTTCCTTCCTAGGTAATGCCAAGTTTTGCTTCCCAAATTGCTTCAGAGTGCTTCTAGTTTAACATATGTTGTTGCTTCCTTTCTTGCTTCTAGAATTGGGTCCATGTTAGCCCTATTATTTTCTTACTTTTAGTTGGAGGGTTTGCTTCATGTTTACTGCATGGGTTTGCTTCTCTTTTAGGTTTAGGGTTTGCTTCCTTTTAGTGTTGGGATTTTCTTCTTAATTAGCCTCCAATTGTTCTTCTTGTTAAGCAACCATTTTAGCTTCTAATTTAGAGCCAATAATAGCTCCAAGTATGGCTCCCAATTCAGCATCGAATTTTACTTTCATCTTAGCACCACATTATACTTTCATTTTAAGAACTTATGATTCTTCCTTTATAGCTACCATTTTGTTTTTTTTCAATTAAAGTAGTTAAGTATATCATGCCTATTAAACACGTTTTATGATTATAACATAAGTCATATTGCACGTGAAATATTTTATAACATAAAATTAATAAATATTTTTTAGAGAAATACATCCATACAAACCAACAACATTTTTCTTAACTATAACCGATATTTTTATATTGTTAATAAACAAAATAGATGGTCGTGACTGGCTACACATAATGTAGGCCCAATATAATATATGCAGCCCAATATAATATATCTGAAAATGATATAATTCAAAATGATGCATGTCAAAATCATACAACTCAATATGGTAGTGTAGGTGAAAATTATACATATGATAATAAATATTAAAGGAGATATGACAATGATTTATCAACGATGATCAATTGTGGAGTCTATATGATAAATGTCACTAGCTATGATAAATTTCACTAGCTACTACCAACTTATTTATCATCATCACCACCATCATCATCATGTCTATCATGATCATCACCATCATAATCATCATCAATGTCATCATCGTCGTCGTCTACCTCAGCATCCTCTCCATCTACCTCATCATCATTGTCTCCAATGGTTGAACCATACCAAACATAATTTGGAACCATGTCAAGATCAACTAAATCTTGTGGAAGACTAGTGTTCTACAAAAAAAAACATTCAAGATGAAAAGTTAATTATTTCATCTAATATCTAATATCTATTTCAAAACCATAATCATATTGTATCATATCAAAGTTAAAATATATACCATAATAAAATTTCGTTTCAGCTACAACTAATATGTCTTTACAATGATGTAAAACATGCAAAAAATCTAATTAAAGTTAGTAAATCATGGAGGAGGATAGAGGATCGAAATCTAGGCACTACTTTTCAGGGGAATGAGCAGGTGTAGCGACAAAAATGGGACAAGTATCAATGATAGACATAGAAATTGGTCGTAGAGAAATAATGCTTGCAAGGATACTTTTTCTAAGCATGCCGCTATGGAGAGGGGGGATGTAGCACTACCCTCATAGGCTATTTTAAGAGCTCTCGAGTGACTAGGCTCCCTAGCCGCCCCTACAAATAGTGTACCAAAGGCTTGAAGACAACCTAAATATGGAAAAAGGTTACAAATCCATGGGGATAGTAGGAGGACCAACTGGCTCAAGGATGAGAAACATTTTTGTGTTGGACGTCTGTTGGAGCTCAATTTTTCTTGTGAAATTTTGCTGAAATGATTAGGGTTTCCTATTGATTATTAATGTAATTTGGAAAAATTGTTACACAATTTACCTAACCTTATAAATATTTTATATGCATTCTCAAATTAGATCACATGATAATCGAGATATTCTCGTTATGATCTTATCATTGTAATATGAAATTATAAAGCGATGTGATTTCTATGCGGGAAGATAGACATATAGAAACAAATAGAAAATGATAGAGAGGGAGAGCACCAAAATTGTAAATCTGTATGTATCGTTAATTCTCAATCATTCATGGCACCATGCCATTCTATTGACTAGCTTGTGTGTTGTGTAGTGTACTAGCCTTGACTAGGAAGATACATCCATCCTTCTTAGTAGGGTTCATTGGCTAGGAAAGTATTATGTATCTTTTATTTATTTCCTCTTAGTTATAATTAATATATGATTGTTGTTACCATTATTATTAGACTTTTTGATGCTTTAGTGATTGCAAAATCCTAACCTCTATATTGAGTGACAACATATGTCTTGCATCGGTCCCTTTGTTAGTGTGACAATTATTTAATTCTCATTATAGTTTGATGGTGTGTTAATTACATTTGAATGTGTGTTCCAACATTTGTTAAGAGAATGATTTTGAGGAGTGACATTCTTTTCTGAATAAGAGTGACTCTGTAACAAAGTGGTCTCATTATGCATTGTGTGTTTATTTCTTGAGAGTGTGAGCAAGGTTTGAAAGGTAACAATGAGAGTGTTCACTTCTTGAGAGTGGGATTACAATGATTGAGCTTCAGATTCAATAGAACTAGTCATCATTTTCTCGTACATATATTGTGCATAATATTCTTGAAATAACAAAACCTACCTAGACTGACAATTAATGTGAAGATTTTGAATTATAAGGACAAGTGTTCTACACAAAGAGAAGCTGAGGAAACATATACACAAATTTCACATAATTAAATTTGAAGTAAAGCTGGGAATTTCATATGAAATTTGAAGTAGAATTATTTAAGGGTCAAAGTAAACATATAATAACTCAAAAGTGTGTAAAATAATTAAATAAATAATCTACAATTTGAATCAATTGGATTTCCTAATAAATGATGTCTGGGTGTCAATTTTAGTGAAGCGATTCAATTTTAGCCCATTTCACAAAATGCATGCCCAACCTTCATTTCAAGGAAAAATTGAATGATTCAACTTCTAGAGTACTTTTCTAATCACAATTAATGTTAATTTTTCACATAGAAATTTCTGTTGTGCTAAGAAAATATGCCAAATTGGATCGATTTCATAGGGTTAATGTCAAAGTTTGTGTGCCTCAAATAAATCATACTAGGACATATACTTAATTAACCATGAGATTATGAGCATTCCAATCTAGATATGAAATCATTTTATGCAGCATGTCATAGTCATTTTCATTAAGGAAATTCTATACACTGAAATCCAATTTTGTTCAAGTAGTAATTGATCATATATGCCAATGGTCACAGTCAGAACAAATATGCACTCCTAGGCCAAAACAATTACACTCTTTGTAAAAAAAATAAAAATGGGACATGATTGGATAATTCCTAACCTTATGATATAACCTTACAACATGTCTTACAAATACCCTTCATAACTATGTTTCCCACTTATACTCAAGTTTCACATAAAATGTAATTTTAGCCCAGTTCACAAAAATGCATGCCCAACCTTTATTTCAAGGCGAAATTGAATGATTCAACTTCGAGGGTACTTTTCTACTCATAATTAGTGTTAATTTTGCACATAGAAGTTTCTCTTGTGCTAAAAAAATATGCCAAATTGGATTGATTTCGTTGGGTTAAAGTCAAGGTTTATGTGCCTCAAATAAATGCATACTAGGACATATACTTCATTAACCATGAGATAATTATCATTCCAATCTAAATATAAAATCATTTTATGCAACATGCCATAGTCATTTTTATTAAGGAAATGCTATACACTGAAATCCAATTTTGTTCAAGTAGCAATTGATCATATGTGACAATGATCACAGTCAGAAGAAATATGCACTCCTAGGCCAAACCAATTACACTCTTGGTAACAAAAAACAAAATGGGGCATGATTGGACAATTCCTAACCTCGGGATATAACCTTGCAACATGTCTTACAAATACCCTAGATAACTATGCTTCCAATTTATACACAAGTTTCACATAATCTACAATTTTAATCAATCATATTGGCCAATAAATGAATCCTAGTAATTCCTTTTAGTGAAGAAAAATGATTTTGGCATGCTTCACAAAAATGGAGGCCCAACCTTCGTTTCAAGGCTAGTATTTTTTCCTATGAAGATATTTTCTCTTGAATTTGAAAGGCATGGTCTTAGTGTCAACCAAGTACATTTTGTTTCTACAGAAAAAAGGTATATTTCTAATCTAGAGAGGACTTTAGGTCCATTTATTGTAAACAAGAGAAAATCCCTTACACAGGTGGAAGTGATGATGAATGAGTTTGTCTTTGAGAAAGGAGAAAAGTGGTAATATTAACCTCACCTTATGATTTCTCATAAAAATGTGGAAAATAGTTTCACACCTTATATTCATGAAAGTAGTCAAGAAATTGAGAAAATGGAAAATCAAGATACTTGGCCATGTTGTTGGCTACAACAGTTAAAGAATGTTGAAATCCCTATGGTAAATGAGAATACTTTGAATGGGACTGGTCCTGAATAGATAGATGTTGATATGGAATACTCGAAGTCACAAAAGTGGACTAAAATCCCTATGGAGGATGAAGAAGAAATACAAATAAAATTGAAAGAAGGACCTCTAAAAGAGCCCCCCTTTCAAATGCAGTTGAGAAATACATGGCATACTACTTACACTTCTATCTCCACCCATTTGGCAGCATTCACAATAGAAGTGATTCCTTTTTCATTTCAAAATTTGCAAATGGATTATCAACAAATTAAAGAAAAAAGTTATAAAATGAACATTAATATGGCAAGAGAGCATCGAGAGCTATTAATAGGATAATTAGTTGATAGAAATAAAGTGATATTTATTTTGCAGGAATAAGTGAAAAGCTTACAACAATAAATTAAAAATCATGTTTGCACCATTATGGTTTGCATCGAATTATATGAACCGTGAGAGAAATTAATAACGTTCATGGACGAGCTTAGAATTTCATAATTTGAACCAAAGAAAACAAAAGATGATTTGGTCGTGGTAAGGGAGTATTTGAGTGTAAAGGAGAAGAAATATCACATATTATATGAAAATAAAAATTAACTTCCAAGTGAGTATAAGAAAAATCAAGGTGAAATCAATGATTTGGATACCAAGTTTGAAGGTAATATTTATTTAATTGAGGATACGCAAATGTTTTGGGATGACGTTATTCAAGAAGTTCAATCTATATGGGAGTATATTCTTATAATTGCACAACAAAATATAATGATAAGAGGATCATAAATGAGCATTGATTTATGCAAGAAATAAGTATAAGAACAATCACTCAAGTCCAAGGACATAGTTAAGTATTTGAATGAAAAATATTGAAGAAAAGTAAAGGTGAGAGTCAGAATATTTTTGACCAAGCATACCAGTGATGTCATACTTTAACATGTGGAGGGATCCAAACCTCGGTGAAGGTCAAGACCGTGTGATCGGAGTTCCACCAAAGTATTCACTCCCTGCATCATAATCTTTGTTGAAGTAGAAGAAAGTGCTTAGGTGGATTATTGAATCAAATTTTTGCTGCAAAGGAGATCATGAGAGTTTTCAAATAAACGATGGAATTCCAAGGTGACAAACACTAATGAGGCTAATACCGAGGTAAAAGGATAAAATAGGGTAATATTCGTTGGGGCAAGACAATTAGCATGTGTGAAACATGGTATTGAGTTGATGTGAAGGAATATCGTAAAGTAAGTTCATGGAGACTCAAAGTGATACAGATCAGAAAACCATAATGGTGGAGTTTAGGTCAGAAGCAACCATGATGAATGAGCAAGAAGTGTCGAACACCATAAAATACCACCCATGGGATGAGTGATGAATGGAATAATTAGTGAAAGGAAGTTTTCAAGTAATAGTGTATAAGAGAGGCATTTGTAGAGGTGTGTGCCATATGTTTTACATTTTCAAAGATAAGAAGATCAACCTTTGAAAATGAAAGGTCATGCATTTGCTCCCAACCATAATTAAATTAACTATTACCTGCACCCCAATCGAAATCTATAAAAATTATATTTATGTTTGTTTTAATGTTTATATATTTTAATTTAAAATAAAACTATTGTTTGATGGTCTTATAAATTATTTTATTTTATGTAAAATAGTATACTCTGTTCATTCTCTCTTTTTTTTCTCACTTATAATTTTTAGCATAGAATTTAAGTTTTATATTATAATAAATATAAAATATATTTTAAAGATATAAATATATTTTTCTAAATTTTTTATGCAAATACCATTTATTATTATATAATAATTAGCTAATTAACATAATATATAACTATTATCTAAGTTGTATAGCAATAATATTTTTAAATACTTTCACTAGCTAGGTTTTGCTTATTGTTTAAATATGAATACATATGAATAAAATTTGGATGATAAAGTAACTAAAAAAACGTTTTTCCAATTAAAATTGATTAACACAGACAACTCTTCTTGATCCCAGATTATCTCATGCTTCTAGTGATGCTAATAAATATTTTTTCATTGATTCACCACTTTGGTTTATAACATATCTAAGTTTATAAAATAGTAAAAAATAAAAAATGTGAATAGCTCACATTCTGAATATGGCTAGGAAAACTTGAAGTCTAAGTAAGCTGTTTAGTTTTTATAAACATACCATGAAGAACACCAAAACTTTCAGAAGGTTGTAAAATCACATATGATAGGTGAATTCAACATTGCCAAGTAAAGATTGTTGTGTACACAATCGCAAGAGATATCATTCATGCCTTTCCCTACCCTTTTGTGTGTTAGTATTCACTAAACTCCGCTTTGAAATGTCAATGCAATTTTTATTATAAAAAAAGAAGAAGAAGAGGTTTTTCCACTGAGAGTGGTAGTAGGCATGCTCAGGAGTAAAAATAGAGAAATCAGAGATGAAAATGAATTTTCCTTCTAAAATGAAAAATTCTTACAGTTGGCATTCTGAAGAGTGAAAACAGAGATATGAAAGATGAAAATGAACTTTCCTTCCAAAATGAAAAATGCTAAAAAAAAAACAGAGAAATTAGAGGTGAAAAAGGAACTTTCCTTCCAAAATGCCGAAAATGTATCTGTACATTCACAATACATAAATTATAGATTTTATTTCCTATATAGCCTCACATTGCCTATGAGTTATAATATGGAAAACAAATTCCTATTGCTGCTTTCTGGATACTGGTCCTCAAATTCTAGGCCAGAAGAGTCATTGTTGTTCAAATCTTGCTTCAAATACTTACGCTAGGAACAACATCAATAATTTTCTTCCCTTTTTCATTCCTCTTATTGAGTTTTGACTCACGGTCAGAACATGCATCTGATTGTGAAGCCTTCAAATTGGCCACCAACGAGTGCTTGGTTCAACACTCACTTGTGTTGTGAGTAAGGATCTTGTGGAACTCACACCACTTTCCTATGTCCTTTTTTGACTTCGTGGTGTTGTTCTTTTCTTACAGCTTCAACAGGTTTTCTTGGGTCACCCCACCTTGGCTTTATCCTTTGTTCTTTGAATTCACAGATCCAAAGCCTCGCTTCTTCTATTTAAACTTTTTCTCGATCTTGACAGCGTATTGGTATGTCGTGTCAAGTGAGGAGATGTCGAGGAACTCCATCATCCTTGATGTACCTGTGTAGGAAGTCGTGGTACTTTAGTACCAAATGTTTCTCGAAATCCTTGATGCCCAACTTTTTGCGCAGGGTATGAAAAACGTTGGTAAATTCCCACACATCTTGGTCCCTTCCCCACCGTAGCATGGTCCACTTTGTGTATTTGTCCTCATAGCTCCCAATAGGGTATTACTGCTCCTTGATGGCATTCTCGAATGAATTCCAATTGGGAGCGGTTGAAAATAGTGCATTCATGCTTTAATCCTTCTGCTCGTAGTAGGTTTCCCACCAGT
>APFE030874597.1:8522-24408 GCA_000404065.3 Pinus taeda
CAGAGAAATTGCTGGAAAGGAAACTGACCAACAACTACTACTACCAACCAACCAACCCTTTACAATATCGCTTCGGGTGGTATTTATAAACAAAATATCAGGAAGACATCATTACAATTGACCTTGATAGGTCGGCTTAGAACTCTTCGACAATCTAAATGCTGATGAAATTAAATGCAAGTAAATCTTTTTTTACTGCGCTGGGGGCAGCTGAATCGGAACAGGTGACGAGGTGGCCCTTGGGGACCAGATGCAGTGCTGCTGAAGGGAATGTGCTTTGGGGCTGTAGTTCGGCTTTGGTGTGAATTGAATGTGAAATTATTATGATTTGAGAGCTTCAAGTGATTTTGCTCTCCTTCTATGGAACTGCTGGAAGATATTCAATTTTCTCTTGCTTTGGGCCGCTGCTCAAGATATTCTCTGATACACTTTGCCACTACATTGATGGTTTCCGCCGTCGACTGATACTCTTTGACACGCTTGATACCTATTGATTTGATCTGATACACTTTAAACTCTGTGAATGATCTGCTGATGTCTTCAAACTGGATCCGAAATGCGACTTTTCTCCTTGCGCGAAGCTTTTTCGGCTTTTCTGGCTGCTGACGTAAGCACTGCGTCGGCTGTACGGCGGATGACGTCATCAGTGGGTCCCTGGTATAGCGCAACGTGGTGAGGTACTGGATGAACTGTTGGTGAAGAAGTTCCGATGCGATATCGCGATATCGCGTTGGCGGGGAAAGAGGGGGGATCATTGGGTTGGGCATTTGGCGCTTGCGACTGTCGATATGCGATATCGTGATATCTCATCGGCGGAGAGGGAGGGGTGAACAAATTGGACACTCGGCGGTTGTCATCGCCGATCGCCGATTTCGCGATGTCGCATTGGCGGGGAACGGTTGGGCATTGTTTTGCATGAATGTGAGACGGCGAGTTTGCGATGCGAAAATGGCTTTGGAGGGAAAAGGTAAGTAAGTAGGTGTGAAGGGCTTTTGAAGTTTTGGAAGGGGTTCGACTACTCCGGGGGAGTTTTATACTTAGGAAGAAGTCCGTAGTATCTGGAAGGTGGTTTCGGAGGTTGGGGTTCTTGCTTAGTTTCTGATAAACTAAACAATTCCCGGGACTTGCTATGGTTATTTTTCAACCAAGGGAAGGGACATTACATAAGGGATTTTTAGTTAATATTAATACGGGGATGGGAAACATAGGGAGCTAGATAATAGTGTTAGTGGTTAATATGGAGATGATAAGAAAGCGCTAAGTTCGGGGGACTTAGGCTGTTATAGGGGGTAGGACAAAACTTCGGGAGAAGATATGGAACAACTTTGAGTAAAGCAGATCTTTACTCAAGCGAAATGATGAAGATGATGAAATTAAGAGGTGTCAAGCAGATCTTGACCTCTTTTGGGGATGTTAGTTAGTGATCGGGGGAGAACAGAGAAGGGGAGTTAGTTATACCTCATTTGAGCCTTTTTGCTTACAAATCTTTGCTGATAATGTTCTGCATGATATGATACCTGCAAACTTGGGACTTGTCAGCAATTCAACAGCCTCAGAACTACCTACCCAGCCTACTTTTCTAGCATTTTTTCTTCTTTAGCTTGGGGGTGCACTTAGACTTGCAAACCCATCATACATTTTTCTTTTGATGCTTTCCTATCTACATACTACCCTTATTTCTTCCAGAGCCCATATTAAACTGTTGGACTCTTCTATTTCTCTACCTATCTAAGAGTCTGCCAAGATTAAACTGTTTAGACAGACTTACAATCTCTATATTCTAAAACAAGAAATTTAAACCTAGGGAGACCAAGATTAAACTGTTTGGACCTCCCTCTAACTAGAAGTAGCAATACCAGGAAAACTTTACAAAATTTGAAGGCAATTGAATGAACTTGAAGTAGCCTTCTTCATATGGAGACTGTTTGAGCAAATATGGAGCATTGCAACAAGCAAAGTACAACATATTTGGTGTGTGAAATGCCAATCATGAAAAATGAATACCTGCTGCAGCATGAGCTAACAGTTTGGATCTAAAATCTCTACGTGCATGCCTATTGTTTTCGTTTCCCCACTCAGAAGGGGCTAGATGTTATGCATACTCCCTTATTAAATGTTATATCTGGTAAGTTATGTCTTACAAGGTGTATATTAATAAATTATCTATTTTTACAAGGTTCTTTATATATTTGATTCCCCTTAACAATTTAGGTTTAAAATAAATCCTCATAAAAATGTATAAGTTACTAGGATACACCTTTTAGGAGACCATTTAGCGTTTAATAACATCTAATGATATTATGCCACATGAAAATACTTTGCCAGTTCTAAAAGTTAATCAACTTTACCTAAATTGTTCAGAATATGCCTACTACACTTAATTAAAAATAGATAGGTTATCAATATGGACTTTGAAAAAGAATATTTAGTATATAGATGTGGCATGCATATCCTTTACCACCTGTAAAAGTTGATGAGTTGATAAAATATTTAATATATAGATGTGACATGTATATCCTACTATATTGTAAGCTTTATATTAATAGCTTATATATTTTTACAACGCTATAGCATATATAGTTATATGGATTCATCACTCTAAAAAACCCTTGGGGCACTTTGATTGTGAAGTGCGCACTTCTCAAACATATTAATTCAATGAATCCCTACAAGATTCTAGACAAATTGGAATACAGGAAAACTTTCCAAAATGTGGCACTTAAAGACTACTTGATTTTATAATATCAGTTTTTTCTATTATTGTTTATATTACTTGTACCAAGAGTTGGAATTTTCTCTACAACTTAGTGAGTAAATATTGTGAGATAATGTTATGTGAGTAGATCTATCTTAACTCCTAATCCACCAAGAACCAAGAGGGATCAAATATTTTTTAACTCTAAAATTGTTTTGCATTTTAAGAGATTTGAACCCTCTTATCACTTGGTAGATCCTTCATATGGATATAGGTTAAATTTATTATTAATTATAATTTTATATTTTTATATTTTATATTTCATATTCTAATTTATTTTTCTTTTTAGTTTATTATGTAATTTGGCCAAGCCGTAATTATCAGTATTAATTATTTTATTTTATTTTTATTAATATTTAAATTTTTATTTTGACCGAGTCAAGATGTTTACAACACATTACGAAATCTCTACATACTACGCTCAAAGTATCTCTACAAAGAAATTCCTTTTAACCTTTTAATTAGTGTTTTAATAGAAGCCAACATGTAAAATGTTTACAACACATTTACATCACTAAAACATATTCCCCATACCTTTTTCTTTATATTTAATTTTAAAATAATTATAATAAAAATTAAAATAAAATATTTTGAAAAGTGCGAAGATTTGAAAAGTGAGATTTCTTAATGTGCGATGTTTTGAAAAGCTTTCCAGTTTATCTTTTGATCTAATTTGTCTAGAATCCGTGAGTGATTCATTGAAATCGCAAGTTTGGCTAGTGAACTCTATGCTATCAAGTGCCCCAGGGTTTTTTAAGAGTGTTGATAACAGAAATAAACATTTCACCACAATTTTTTTCATCAAATCTAGCAAGAAATTCCAAAAAATCACACCCACATACAACTCTTTTTTAGATATGTAGAAGTTAAATTGAGGTATTAAAATAACACATAAATACAGCCCTTTTTTAGATATGTAGAAGTTAAAGTGAGGTATTAAATGCTTTTTTTTTATTTTCTGTTAAATTTTTTAAATTTAAATTTTCTTTAATTTTTTCAATTTTAATATAATTTATATAATACAACGATATTAAATACATCGATAAAGGTATAAGTTATATGGATTTTAATTTTTAGTTTTTATATAAGATTACTCTATTTAATATTGGATAATGATGCATTTTTGGATGGTAACCATTTCTTTTATAATATTACATTGAATTTATTATTTTTTATAATTAGTAAGAAATGTGAAATTGTATTTTTATTTCTAGATCTATATGGTTTCAATGAGAACAAAATTGCATATAAAATGGATATCTTTTTCCATCTGTAAAAGTTGATGAGAATTTTTAGATTAAGAAGACTATGGTGACTATAACCTCATAAGAATAGATACATTATTAGTATACACTTGGCAAAAGAGCATTTAGCAAATAAAACATTCAATCCTATCATGGGAGACGCATATCCTCTGCATAAAAATCAGTGAGCTTTACCTAGATTGCGAAGACTATGGGCAATACAAGCTACTAAAAATAGATAGGCTATTAACATGCACCTTTCAAAAGAGAATGTGGTATACACAACTTTCAATGCTATTATGTGACACGCATATCCTTTGACAATTTGTGAAATTCGTTGAGCTTATTAGATGTTGTATCTACTACATTATGTCTTACAAGGTATATATTAATAGCTCATTTATTTTTACAAGCTTGTATCTCCATAGTCACAACATAGTTTGCATCATGTTAGATTTTTCATTTTTCATAATATTATATTATTATTTTTATTACTTGTACAAGAGCAGGAAGGCTCTTTACAACTTAGAGTGAGTAGGTATTATGAGTTAACTTTATGTTGATTTACATGTTTAAAAATTAAATAAATATATGATAATTTGTAAAAAAAAAAAACAAAACAAATTTAAAAAATGTTTCCATATAATGTCTAGCATCATGCAAATCTCTCTTATACTCGAAGGTATAGTGTCTCTCCATACAAAAATCAAAATTTATATAGAATGTTGTTGCATAACACCAATTTATATTATATGATATCTCCAAAAAAAAACTAAATATATGATAACCTTTAAAAAAAATTAAGTTCACAAAAATGCATTTTAAACTTGAATTCATTCTATAATAATAAAGATTCAATTTCCTAATGTGTATTGTTTGGTGGCTTAATATGAAATAATTACACAATAATTAAATAATATTTTTATATCTTTATAATTTTGATCCGTATTTACAAGTGATATAAGTTATATTGACTTTAATTTCAGATATTCTATATAACTCATCTATTGGATAATGTTTTGTTTTTGGATAAGTATCATATTGTCATAATATTAAAGTGAAGTTATTAAAGTTTATTAATTTTTATAGTTAGTAAGAAATGTGAAAATGTATAAATTAGATGTTTAATTTAAATACTTTTATCTTTTGAATGCGGACTACAACTTCATAAAATAGATGGTTACTAATATATGTTTTATCATAGAATATTTAGCATGCAAAACAATCAATGTTCTAATATGAAATGGATATCTTTATCTTTTGTCAACTTAAGTTGATCAAATTTTCTTAGATTAAGAAGAATATGGTGACTATAACTCGATAATAACATATAGGCATAAACAAAATTCAACACTCTGCTGGGAAATGCATATTTCTTGCTAGTTATAAGAGTTAATGAGCTTTACCTAGATTGTGAATACTATGGCTACTACAACCCACTAAAAATAGATAGGCGTAACATCCCTAAGCTATAAAAGATTTAAATTATTATTATTATTTTGTTGTTTTCTTTCTTTGCGTGAAAAAAAGCCTCCAAGTTATTGTGACACTTACTACCCTAGGTTTTCCATTGCAACGTTAGTTATTAAATTGAGTTATTATGTGGATGACTCCAAGGATATGTTTATTCTTGAATATACATACTTATAAGACAATAATCATATAGTTTCTTTGGTAAATAATGTTGAATAATCTTTTGTGTTCATCTTAATCATGACCTTGTTATTATGAGAAAATTTTACGAACTTTCCTAACAGATCTAATCACTTGCCACCTAGCAATTTGATGCTCTCAAGAATGGTGAATTTTGATCTACGATTCATAACATTTAGGGCTCCATTGGACAATTTGATGTGGAGGAGGTGGTTACATGGTAACCACCCTCTCTCTCGGTGCCATAAGCAACTCATTTCCCTTTCGCTCTTCACTGATCTATTCTCTGCAACTACTATGGAAAACTACACACGATCAGCTCTTGGTTTAGCCTCTCCTTTGACGCAGACCACAACAATTAGCCCATGTTCTCTAAGATTTGTTTTCAGTGTCTTGGGTTTTTGTTTTTACTTTTTTTATTTGTGTTCGAATTCTAATTTCTTTTTCCATATGTCTATGAGTTAATATCTTACCTTTCCTTGCAAGGGAAAACAATGATGCTAGGATTCCTATAACGAACTAGGCCATGACTGTAGTTTGATACCTCATGCAAGGTTATAGTATTGGATGGCTTCCACCGTGATAAATATATTCCCTTTCTTCAATATTCATTCTCTGTAAGAAAAATTCGTGTTCCCCTATAAGTAATCCTAAATGTTGTTTTCAGGTTTTACATTGGACACATTACAAGGAAAGAGGTCCCTACTCAGGTAACCCATTACCCAAGACATTTTATCAGTTGCTTCCCTACTCTACATGAAGCATTTCAATGGAGTCTAATCTCATTCCACTTTGCTCTATTTATTTATGGAAGTTATTCTATGGAAAGCAACTACCAATAATTCCATTGGATAATTTCATCTCATTCCCATGTTCTTCTTGACACGATATTCTCAAATGCATTGTAGGGGCTTAGAGAGCCTACATGGTTAGGTTTATTTCACAGGAATTCCTTATAAGTATTTCCAATGCTATAGAATTCTTTATTTTAGATTGCTCAGGGTCTCAAGATAAGTTATTAGTTTACATATTCGACATGCATCAAGTTCTAGCCACGATGGTCAGTGTCCAAAACCCTCTTGAAAGTTTTTCGATCTATTTAATATTTAAATGTACACATTTAATAAAAAAATTCTTACGAAGTTCATTCATGTCGCAACTAAGAGACTGCCACATGGGGCCTCCAAAGTTATTGTTACTTACATTTATTTTTTTAATTTCATACTTGTAAGGTTATAGTCAGTGGCATTTTGAAAGAACATACATTTTTCTTAACATCGATTCTCATTGGATAAACCTTTTCCTTTTTCCTCAAGTATAATGTTGCGTTGTAAATTGAATGTCTTCTAGAGAAACTTTTATTAAAAATTCTACTTTATTTTCTTGTTACTTTGCTTGGGTTTCATCAGAAATGAGGCTTGAATTTAGCCCACAGTCTCTTAATGTTGTGGAGGGTTGAGCCCTTATTTTTCAAAACTGTTTGAGGTGCAAGGACTCTTAGGATTATTGTTTTGGAGAAATTAGCATCTACGAATAAACACTAATTCACTAGATAAGTAGTTGTGCCTAGAAAAATAGTTTAAAGTGTTTTATACTTTTCCTATAAGAAATAGATAAGAAGAGAGGATAGAAGGCCTACCTGTAGTTCTGCTTTCCTCTCGTTTCCCTTGTATCGATTTTGTCGCTCCTTCCCGTACTTAATCTGCTTGAAAATTACCCTACAAACACAATAGAAGACGAAAACTGATCAAAGCACATGAACCATTGAATATAATGAAAGGAATCAGAAGCAATTCACACATATAATCGTTATGAAAGAACACATCATGTGGAAAAAGGTTCAAACACTTTATTAGATAGAAGAAGGAACTACAACCATCAGTGTCTGATTCAAAGTCATTCCTCTAGCTTGGATCCCATCCACATCACATCAAAAGCAAGACAAGTTTGTGGCATCACATCATTTTCTCCAAAGTCAAGTCTCATAGCAGCATTATCTCCTTACAATTCAACATAATTCAGGCAGCCCCTGATCACTTAGATGACTAGTCTATTTATAGGAGGATGAAGGAGGTTTTGTCACAAATGGTGGCATTGAATTTCCTTCCATACTTAGAATTAGTTCCATGGAGGAAGGGATGAGAGGATAGGGTGCTCCTTAACTCATTCCTCATCCATTTTCGAGCTCATAGGAGTTTATAACTGAGGGAAGCTTCTAGATGACTCAAAGAGATAATAATATTCCCCAAACGCCAATTGAATTTCCCTCAAATTTTCTCAGCGCAACCTAAAGAGGGTTTAGGTGCTCTGCAAAGCACCCTAACAGTGTATCTACTTGCTCTACAGAGCACCTTGGCAATGTGTCTACCTACATTGGTCCCTTTAGAGACCATTTCTGGATGTCTTAGGTTATGAAACTTTTTGGGAAGGAGGAATTCAAAGGGGTGACTTGTTTAGGGAATGTAGCAACTGAAATTAGGGTTTGATGAGCCATAAAACACTGATATGAATGTTGGGATTTAATGTGCCAAAATGGATCTGTAACAGCTGCCCCCTAAAGCATGAAGTCAGAAAAATGCCAATGTCGAATGAAATGCTTTACGATGTTATGAGGACATATCATGATATTTTATTTTGCATGAATTTCTGAGGGAAGGCATACCCATGCTCAGCTTATAAACTTTCATTACATGTACATAAATAGTCATCTACAGATATATACCCATGATCGGAATGACTATCAATGTAAAGCCATTGTACATATGATTTAGTACTCCTGATATCGTATCCCGGATGGATGAAACTAGATCCGAGGTCTTCAATTTCGTTCAACCATTCTCTCTAGTATGAGTGTAACCATGTGAATATGTGATCTGAAGTCAAACATGGGAAGACACCATCTGATTACCAGCTGATGATGTAAGTTGTTAACAGATGTGAGAGAAATCACCGATAATGATAATGATCCTCAAGGTACTGCATTACATTCTGCATGGTGTGAATGGATGATTTGATGATGAACACCATACAAAGTATTTTGGTCAAAGGCCATTGATGTATGCTTATCGGTGAAGGTGAGAAGCCTTACATTGATGCATGCAAGCCTTAAGGTACTGAATAGGTGTTTCTAAGTCGACTTCTTGGATAATGAGTTGATGTTGACAAGAAGTGACTTGTCACAGGATGGCCTTGATGTATCCCACATCAATGACGTGAAACAACTGATGACACAATGTTCAGGAATGGCAATCATGAAAATGAAGGTTTGTGGTATTGAAAAATATGGATTTTGACTGGATGACTTCTCTTCAACATGTCCGCAACACTAAAGTGAATTTTTAGCATTGACCCAAAACAAAGTAATGGATGGTATGATAGACCCAAAACAAAGCGATGGATGGTATAATTAGTAAGAAATGTGAAATTGTATAGCTTAGATGTTTTATTTCTAGATCTATATGGTTTCAATGGAAACTACAACGCATATGAAATGGATATCAATTTCCAACTATAAAAGTTGATGAGCTTTTTTTTAGATTAAATAGACTATGGTGACTACAACCTCATAAGAATAGATGCACTATTAGTATATACCATATACAACATTCAATGTTATCATGGGAGATGCATATCCTCTATAGGCTATAAACATCAAATGACCTTTACCAAAATTGCGAAGAATATGCCTAATACAACCTACTAAAATACATAGGCTATTAACATACACCTTTCAAAAGAGCATGTGGTATACACAACTTTCAAAGCTATTATGTGACATCCATATCATTTGACATTTGTAGGCTATTAACATACACTTTTCAAAAGAGCATGTGGTATACATAATTTTCAATGTTATTATGTGACATGCATATTGGTTGAGCTTATTAGTCCCTTCCATCTAGCAATAGCTTGGGATTATAGTAATCGAAAATGACTTGGTTACTATTAGTTGAGCTGTTTATTAGGGCCGGTTAATCTGGTATAATGAAAGTTTCCTATCATATAGTCATTTACCGTCTTCTTTGGCCTCTTCCCGAGGCATGGATGCAAAAACATTACATTATAATTATTTATTTGTTTCTGATCACAGTTAAACAAGTGCGACCAAAACAATGTTAGCTTAATGCTAACATAAATTCCTACACATTTAATGTTTGGGATAATGTTCACTGATATCTCATATCATTTCTTGAATGAAAATGCATGTGACGAGACTGCATGAAAATGTTGGCGAGACTGTCGTTGTGAGAGTGGCGAGCGTGCAATAGTTGTTCCTCCTTCATGCAACTGCAACTCTAACTAGGGTTGTTGTTATGTTGAAGAACATATATGTTGTCAACAGGCACACGATCAGAATTGTTCATTAACCCGGTCTCCTCTTTCTACTGAGGTGTTGGGGATTACTATATTGAGGCATTTGAGTCCATGTATGTAACATTCCAAGGTGTTGTGTGGAAAGAGGAGTTTAACCCATAACATATTGCCTCATAATATGGCAACCTGGTGTTGAGGCATTTGAGTTCCATGTTGTACTATAG
Organism: Pinus taeda; assembly: GCA_000404065.3. Lineage (NCBI taxonomy): Eukaryota > Viridiplantae > Streptophyta > Pinopsida > Pinales > Pinaceae > Pinus > Pinus taeda. Next base: position 18,713 of record APFE030874597.1, read on the forward strand.
TAGGACACTTCCTGTGAAATCAACAACTTTTATTTTCCTGCATAATTATCAATTTTCATTCATTTTCATTTATCATTTTTTTCCCTACATAATTATGAAAAAAATTCATTTATGAGTTTACAAAATTATCAATTATAGTTTTAGAACAATAAATCAAATTTACACATTTAAAAAAAAAAAAAAAAAAGTTATTGATACTTACTGAACTTCAGGGCTACATCAGCTTAGGTGTACTAAAAGGCTAGAAATTAAGATTGAAGGCTCAAGTACTGATTACTCAAGCTACTATATGATGCACCTCCCACTACTCAAGCTACTATATGCTCCACCTCCCATTACTCAAGCTACTATATGCTCCATCTTATGCTCCAGCTCCCACCTCTCGCTCGACTCATCACACCTTTGGTTTGGTTGATCAATTGTATCTTGACAGTATACTCTTGATTTCAAACTTACTAGCATACAAGCATCTAATTTCATGTTGCTGGATTGGATCTGATGGCATACCTTTCATTCTATTTTGTACCAATCCTCATTCGACGAACATTCTACTATTGTGTCTCATAGCTCTAGCAGAGCCATAGATGAAAAACGTGAGGGAGTGGGTGGATGATTCACCAACTCCATTAGCTTAGTTCCCCTCCATCTACCCTTTGATTGGAGTGTTATTCAACCTGGTCTGAGGGCATTTATTTTGATTTATTCATTGTTTTGAGACTCCGATTATGATTCTGATTAACATCGATGTTATAGCTTGATATGAAAATCTTTTCCTTTGTCCGAAAGACATCCATACACAAGTAGAATGTGAATTCTTCCATTGTTTATGAGCAATCATTCCCCCTTCTTCTCGCGGAGGAACAACTTCATCAGATCAATTCTTTTGCTAATCATCCTTCAAGCCTTGTTCCATTCCGCGGCGTTATCTATCTATTCAATAACCTTGGTCTCTTCTAGATCAAATGAATTCTATTGACCACCCTACCTTACCTTGGTCCCACACAAACTATTTACCATAATACCTAGATCTTACGCATCTCCCTTTCGTTATCGGGTTCAACCCCGGAGCCATAATGTATCAGAAGGAGGAGGTCGTAGGGAAACTACTTTTTTCTCCTTCGTCTCACTTCTGAATACTCTTAGTAGAGTTCTTCCAATTCCCCCGATTATAGATGGAATGACAAAATGGATCTGGGTAGAGAAAGCTAGGCTACCTTAGATTGCTACAAGATGTCTACTGCATTTAATGGAAAAACTATTCCTCAAAGACAAATTAATAGAACAACTTCTCTCTTCTCTTTTAACAAACCATATATATACCTACTACCTATTCTCTTGAATGCAGGAAGTAGCAACTCAGTTCATGCCATGCCAGTTGTTCTGGTCAATTCTGAAAACATTCTGAGATGCGATTGAACTAGAGTGAGTTGCTGAGGCTTTTTCCTCCACACCGATTGTTCATTTGACGACAACACGACATTAAGAAAATTGTGTAATCAACATTGAGAGTATCTCTTAGAATGTAGGTGAGGGAAGGAAAAGCCACAAGTGGCGACCATGTAATGCAACTATTATCGTGTCTATCTTACTTTTCTTGATCACAAGGATAAAAAACGTGTCAATCAATGTCATCTTCCCGGAAATTTAACAAACTGTATTAACTTTTATGAACTAAACATTTCTAGTTTATTGAATTTCAAGTGCTTTGACATTTAATTTCATCTTTATCTTTCTCTTCTTTCTTTCTTGTCATTTCTACTCCTTAGGTTAGGGCCACATCCCCGACTGCGTCATGCTGTATGACTTCCTGCACCTGAGTGTTGCTCGTCCCTCATACCTCTTTCATAGGTCAGAGCCAATATTAGTCGATCATTGCCAATAGACACGCAACATAGTCGGGTCTCTTTGCCTCATGGTCAAGCTAGCATTCGGGGTCGTGCCGAGCTATCCATCAATGAAATACAGCCATACCATCGAGCCCATACCTGCCAGTCCCCAAACCCACAACTTGGATTGTTGTCACATGCCCTATGTGACCAATTAGTTTCTTCCTCGCCCTCCCCATTCCTCAATTATAGGTTATACCCTTAATGATATAATTTCCCCCCCCCCGTCCTACCTCTTAGCTCTATTATCTCCCTCCCTAGGCCACTGTAACTGACCTAACTACTTCACTCCTTCTACGCTCTCTGCCCTGCCTCACTCTCTATCCTTCTTGTTACTGGTAAACTGATTGAATAGGATTGACTCTAACAAGAAGGATAGAATGTCCAACTAAGAGAGCCCTATGGTTGGAGTTTCAAGCCCAAGCTTGAAGGAGCCCGGGGAGGTGAGAGTTAATATGCTAAAGCGCATTATATCACTCTCTCCTTCCCCCATAAACATCCTTACTAGCCTTTCCACTTCTCCAAAAATAATTAGATGCAGATCAAGCATATACCATCACAGTAATACTCCTCCCACGATGGTATTTCTAGTTGTTCTCATGGTCCACAATACAATTTGATTTTACCCATCATTCAGATGGATACTCATTCCCAGTAGGCTTCTTCTTCCTCCCGATAGATCAAAGTAGATCCTCGCATTTATTTAGAAGTATAGAATATATTCTTTTGATTCCATAATAATAATTTGATCAATTGAGCTTTATCAATTCGGGAGTTATTTAGGAGTTAGACAGGTTGGAAGACTTTGTACCATTCGAAAGATAGAGAATCTATGGCATAGCTCACAAGTAACACCAGATCAGAATGTCTTTTCAAGTGGTGTTTGACTTTGGACCCTATTATGCCTACCTCTGTTTCTTTCTCGAATACTCTATTATTCCCTTCTAAGAAAGAAGAAGATATATCCCTATTATATATGAGATTATTACATTAGGTCTTACTAGGATGAGAACCCCTTATTACCCATCATATTCTAATTCAATGTCATAGTCAGCTTGGAAGCTCCACGATTTGTTGCAATTGCAAATCCAAATCACCTTAAATTCATTGGACTCGTCAACCCATTTCAATTTTCCAAGGTTCGAGTCCACAAAAGGTTCTTATTCTTTGTCCCAAGGATAGGGTTTTCTTATTATTAGAAACTCCAAGTCTTGGCTTCAAATCGAGAAAAGTTTTTGGTATAACTCAATTTTTTGGGAAAGTTTTGGCATCTTTCGTTGTAATTCTTGGCATCCGTAGGTATCAAGGATAAAATCTGGGGGAAATTTACTAACAATTCGGTTTTAGAATCTATTCATAGCGGGATTTTTGACTTGTTGGCTTCGCTGGATTTTTCTTTAGGCAAGTAGACGATATTTAGGTAGGAAGGCAGGCCTTTGACAAGGCAAACAACCTAGAGGTGGGTAGATATGGTAGTTAGACAGGACAGATTGATGCATTGAGCCATCCAGGAAAGATGGACGAGCAAGGCTGGTTGTTTCTGCGATGGCCTGTCTACTTAGGATTTTGAATGAGGACTACACATATATGCTCTTGCTTTTCTATGAAGCATAGAAATGATGATGGAGACAGAGTATTTCTTTGAATTTTAAGAAGTGAATTCATTGAAGGTTGCAGTGAATACATCTTTTCATGTTAAAGAAATAAGTAAAGAAAGCAAAGAATCTTAAAGCAACAAATCAAGACATGGCCTCCAGTCATCAAGCATGCCAATATATTCTCGTGAGCGTGACATTAATACATGTTCTGCATCTTTCAACAAAATACATATCTATGACATTGATACACATTCTGTATCTGTAAAAAAAATGCATCATTCTACATCTGTAAACAAAATGCATCTCTCGATGACATGGTTGGATGGATGGTCGAGTAGCCAATAGGTTTTCCCTTTAGCAGAGAAAAGTTATATCTTTTCAAGCAACTCTTTAGCTCTTCATCACACGACTTATTACATGAAATTACAATACATTGAAGGAGAAATATATGAAATTACACAGCTCTTTAGCTCTTCATCGCATGAATTATTACATGAAATTACAGTACACTGAAGGATTGATATATGCAATTACAGTGCACTCAAGGATCATTATAACAGTCTTCTCCAAATAAAACCCTTAAACTCTTATTGACCATGATTACATCACATTACTAAAAGTTAGGTAGATGTGAGCCTACATTTAATTATGAGTGGAATGCTTACTAGAAGGTGAAAATACCAACATTTCTACCCAAATCAGGTTTTTTTCCTTGAAACATGGTAACCCAACTACACAGGCTGCAATATGAAATCTCCAGTATTAGAAGTTTGGATCTGAAATCTCTACGTGCATGCCTATTGTTTCCGTTCCCCCACTCAAGGAAGGGACTAGCTGTTATGAAACCTCCCTTGTTAAATGTTATATCTGCTACATTGTCTTACAAGGTGTACGTTAATAACTTATCTATTTTTACAAGGTTCTTTATACATTTGATTCCTCTTAACAATTTAGGTTTAAAATAAATCCTCATAAAAATGTATAAGTTACTAGGATACACCTTCTAGGAGACCATTTAGCGTTTATAACATTTAATGATATTATCCCACATGCAAATCCTTTACCAGTTCTAAAAGTCAATTAACTTTACCAAAATTGCTCAAAATATGCCTACTACACTTAATTAATAATAGATAGGTTATCGATATGCACTTTCAAAAAGAATATTTAGTATATAGATGTGGCATGCATATCCTTTACCACCTGTAAAAGTTGATGACTTGATAAAATATTTAGTATATATATGTGACATGCATATCCTACTATATTGTAAGCTTTATATTAATAGTTGTCATGTGGAAAGAGTTATTTTTGCAGACAAACCTAACCTCCCTAGGAGTCTAAGACTCTCTAGTGACAAACAAACCAAACAAGAGCAATCCTTCTCTAAACACACGTTATTCTATGAGAGATCAAATGTTTTCCGATCTTACCTTAGGTCCAATGCTTGTTGTAGCAGTCCAGCCTTGCTGATCCAGATGAGCTCCTCCTTCACTTTAAGACCTGCATACACTAACAAAGCAAACGATTACATAACACCTGAATAATTCATAAAACAAAGCATATTCATCACATAGCCCAAGGAGTACATGAAATAATTCATTAACAACAAATCATTGAGAAGAATGGACTTATTTGTATTAAGGAAACAAAAAAGGAACCATTACAACCTGAGCCTTGGTGTTGTGCAAGCTCCTCCCAGGGTCCAACAAGAGATTTCCTCTACTTTGACAAGCTCATCCACTCCCAATATGGCAACAAGGAAGGATAGTGATCTCTCCTCACAAGTCAACAATGGAAGTCCTAATTCCAGCAGCATTTACCCTTTAGAATGTTCAGCTTTCAACCTCCCTCCTCTGGCCCAATGCCTGTATTTATAGTATTCTAGAGGAGGTTATTCAGTTCCAACATCAATGGGATACTCCCTCTTTTCGATGGGGTAGCTCCTCTCTTGATGGGATAAGTTCCTCTATCATAGGGATGCATGAACCATCTGGAAGTGCTCAATACACGTCAAACACTCTTCTAGAAGGCTCTAGAAGTGACCACAAGTAACTTTTTTAAGATGAAACTCGCGCCTTTTGACCTTTACAGGGGTACGCAACCATCCTTTGGCTTACAGAGCGTACAAGTACGCAGGTACAATGAGTTTGGGATGCGTACACGCAGGAAAGGTAGAGAGAACCTGCGTACCCAGAGATAAACATGTTTT
>APFE030874601.1:4464-45094 GCA_000404065.3 Pinus taeda
TGAAGATCAGGCAGTGCTAGTACAGGTGTTGTACTAATCTTTTCTTTCAAGGTGTTGAAGGCTTTCTGTTGTTTGCCTCCCCACTGAAACACCTTGTTCAATCTTGTTAAAGCATGTAAGGGAGATGCAATTAAGGAAAATTTAGAAACGAACTTCCTACAATATTGTGTTTCTCATAAGAAGCTTCTAACTTCTGTAGCAGATTTGGGTTTAGGCTAGTTTACAATGACTGCCACCTTAGAGGGATCTATCTTCAATTCGCAACCCCCTACTATATGACCCAGATAATTCAGAGATGTTTTGCCATATTCACATTTTGAGAGTTTAACTTGAAGTTTTTCTCTTTTCAAAACATCTAGTGTCTGCTTAACATGCTTTAAATGTTCTTCCCATGTTTTGCTAAAAATCAGAATGTCATCCAGATACACAATAACAAAATCATCAAGAAAAGGTTTGAGTACATAATTCATTAATCTCATGAAAGTAGCAACAACATTAGTTAAGCCAAAAGGCATAACCATCCACTCATACAATCCCTGCATTGTTTTGAAAGTAGTCTTCCATGCATCTTGTTTTGCAACTCTAACCTAATGGTATCCACTATGCAAGTCTAGCTTGGAGAAATAAACAGCTTCCTCCAATTGATCTAAAAGATCATCTATGCGAGGAATGGGATAGAGATTTTTTATTGTTATCTTATTTAGTGCTCAGTAATCAATGCACATTCTCCATAAGCCATCTTTCTTTCTCACCAAAATGATTGGTGACCCACATGGTGATGTGCTAGGTATAATGAACCCTTTCTCGAGCAACTCCTGCACCTACTTTTTGATTTCAACATTCTCTAAAGTGGACAACTTTTTATACCTATGGCTGAAATGGTTGTTTCATCTCTCAAGTCTGACTCCAAATCTTTTTGAATAGCTACAATAGTATTCTTCTTCTTGCCCTCGAACTTCTTAGGTCTCAGCTCTGGATGTAGAATCCAACAGTGCTCATCATCATGCCCATCCTTTTTATAGTGAGTGCATGAAGCTTTGCTTTCTGTGCAGTGTTAGCCTTCCTTGCTTTCTATTTCTACTTTCTTTTCTCCTTATTCTTGCTTGCAGTGGGTTCGGATGATCCCCAAACTTCTGGACTTCCATTCTTTCCTCTGGCTTCTAGATGAGTAACTTGTACATATACTTCATCTATAATAGTGGGATTAAACATGAGAATGGTGTGCCTCATTAGCTGTGTAGACCACCAATGTACTTCAACAGAGTCTCTGGTGAGTCTAATGAGATTGCTAGAATCAATGCTCTCTTTCTAAATTCTTGAGTGTACCCTTTCACACTTTTACCTTACAACTGTCGAAGAGTTTGCCAACTCATCATGGCTTGCTGCATGTAGGCCAATGGATAGAACTGTTTTTTGATTGCAGGGACAAATTCACTCAAGACAGAGATACTCTTACCATGTCTTTTCATGTCAGCTTGGGTTTTGACTTCCCACCAAACCAAGGTAGTGCCTCTAAGGCATAGGCTTGCCCACTGAATATTGCTCTTGTCCGAATTGATATTCTGCACTCTGCAATAAACATCAATTTGTCTAATCCAATTATCCGGCTTTTCTGCATTCAACTCTCCATCATATATAGGTAAATCAAATTTAACATCTAGTTTGATCAAAGATGCTTTCTTTTTGTGTTTAGGGCTATTAGGAGGTGTGAGAAAGCTTTCCTCTTTCCATTTTCCTTTTGAGTGGTCATGGAAGTGAGACTAATCTTCTCCTTTGTCTTGTTTAGAGCCTGATGAATCTTCATCCTTGTGTTTCCTAAAGTCCCTATACATTTATTCTACCATGGACTTTATGGCTAGGAAACTATCTATGAATTGAGGGTCTGGCCCCATAGAACCTTCCTCTAACATTGTCTTCCAAGGATAGACTCTCCCAATCTCAGGATTAGTTTCGACCAACTCTCCTTCTCCTAATTTGAGCTTTGATCTAGTTAGGATTCATAGTTAAACCAACACAAGCTTGTCTAACCTTAACAACCTAGAACTATAATACCACTTGATATAAAAATCACTCATGAGTGACCTCAGTTAATTAATTAATGAATGAAGGTATTACAGACTCATGTGTTGATGGGTGTCTATGTTATTTTAGGCAATAGATCGATCAGATTGTAAAATACACAGACATTGGAAAATGGAAAATAGTAAGAGAAACATAGTAAGCAAATACAAGAACACAACAATTAATAAGGAGTTCCCCCTATCCTCTAGGGCTACATCTCCAGTCTAGCTTTCAGTGGTGGCCTTCTTCTATTGTGTCTTTAAAGCTGAGATTTACAATGAGGAGCTCACTTGGAGTCTCCTAAAACAGACAATGTTTGGTAGGGTGGTTCTTGGATCCCCCAAGCCACTAGAGTGCATAGACTCTTTTCCTTACCAGATCTTGACCTCTCTAGTCTTTAATGGGAGGAGCCCAATGTGGTACTCAATTCCCAATAGATCCTCTCAGGGATTTCTTAAACCTCTCAAGCTTTCTGTTTGCTCGATGTTGCCTTAGGTCAGCTTGGCTCTTTGTCTTTTACTTCTTGCTTCACTGTCTTTTCCTTGCTTTCGCTCTCTTTGTCTTCATTCTCTTCTCCTCTCTCTTTGTTCTGTTCTCTGTCTGTTCATGGCTTAAAGCCAATTTGTCCCTGAATGTTCACTTCCTCTTCCGCCGCCCATCAGATCACATGCTATTGTTCGGTTGGAGTTCCCTGCCTCTGCGTCATTGCCATCGTGCACAGGGAAGTGGCCACTTGTCCTCTTACGAACTGTGCCAGCTCTTCCTCAATGGTTTGGTTTTTCAGTTACGTTGGGAAATGACTCATCTGCCAACTCAATGGTCAAATCGGACTTCAAACTCTTATATGTTGTAGCTTAATCCCCTATCAAATCCGGTTTCTCCGCCGGGTGCAATCTCCGTCGTCAGATCTAGAGCCCCCAGATCCTACGACATTCGCTCATTTGACGCAGTTGAATTACTCGATTGTTAGCGCACGATGAGAGGCATTTTTATCTCTCATCCGTTGAACACACGTCGTGCGCTGAATGGAATTGCTCGTTTTCAACCAAATTTGCTTACTGCCCAAGGGTACTCCGATATACCACCAGTTTTGGAGCGTGGGTCCTGCCTTTCGCCTTAGCGCCTTCCCCATGGTTTCTCGGCTTCCCATGCGACCGAGCGCTAAGAGCCTTTCCTTCTCGAGGGGTTTTTCCGAACAATTCATGATTAATGCTAATCGCACATCCAAAATGGCCTTCGTTTCCCAATCTGAGCTTCCCAAGTGCCATTTTTACGTCCTACGTGGTCTCCATGGGCCTCGGTCAGTGCGCTTTGACTGAGGTCCTCGTCATTCCTTGCTGGCTACAAACTACCACTGTCTAGAGGTTTTCCTGATCACTCTTTATTCATAAATTTGAAGTCTAGCCTGATTTGATAGTCATGTCACTTTGATAATCTTCATGGATCTAATTTGGATCAACATCCTTTGTCCACTGACAAAATGTTGATGACCCCCACTGGCAAATTTTCTTTTCCACTGACAAAATATTGATAACACCCACTAGTGAATTATTTTATGATGCCCACAGGCAGATTTGAAGATGCCCATTGACCGCTTTTGATGATGAATACCCACTGGCTAATTTGATGATGCCCACAGGCTGCTTCGTTGATGTTTTCGAGACTTTCAGTCTGACAACCACTGTCAATTTCAATAACATTTTCCCCCCTTTTTCAGCTGAAAGGAGAGACAATCTTCTTCAAATTATTTCTGAACTCCCCTCCTTCAGGTGTAGGAGTGTTTCACTGGTGTACTCCCCCGTTCAACTCCACAAGAGTACCATCTTCATTTTTACTGTTGGCTGCAATATGTGTGAGTGAATTCGATTGTAAAATTTATATAATCTCCTAACAGTGGATGACCATTCCCAAGGATCAATCCATGAATAATTTATCTTCAATCTGGCTGATTGTTGTTGTTTGTTTCATTGTGCTAATGAATGATTTGACTTGCCATAATGGTGATAAGAATGGAGATCAAAACACTAATCTTCCAAATGAGCGGTTCTTTGAAAATGAAGGCATTTTGGTTTGGCTGCAACTTTAGTTTGCAAGCATGTATGTTTGTCTACAACTTCAGTTTGTGTGTATTCTTGTTTATCTTCAACATTCTCAGAACTAGACGACGTGATTTGTGCAAGAAACCCTACATTAACAAATTTAATTGGCCTTTAGTAATTTGGGATATGCAAATTGCGTCATCTCTAACATATCCTAAGCCTCGTCGATTTTTGTTACTTTGGATTTCTTGCCATGCCTTGATGATTGGTTTGGAAGAAAGTTGAAATGGATCAAGGACCACTTCAACAATTGAAGTTGGTTGGATCAATGACTTGGAATCATTAGCTGTATTTGTATTTTTCAAAGACTTGGAAGCATCATTCTTCTCTAGCAACTCAGTTCTTTGTAGTTGCGACTCTAGTTGAAGGACCTCAATCATTTCATGTGCATGTTGAAGATGCACTTGAATGTTAGAAAGAGTTGTTTTGTTGATGTTCACCATGTCGCCAACTGATGATAAAATGAAATTGTTAAGAATTTGGGATAGTTGAATGTGTGTCACCATGTTAGCTTGCTCACTTTGAATTCAGGATCTCTTGTACTATTGCTTATTGTTGATGCTTTAAAAACTTTCTATAGTCTTATAACTTGGTTGCTTGAACTCTCGATTTCATGCTCTCTTAATGATGATCACTTTGCTTCAATGCTTCACTAACACTTTATGAATGCTTCAATCAACTTCACACTGGCTCGTTTGTTGTAGATGTCGTGCTTCAAACTTTCGCACTTGGTTTTGACACGCTCACTTGCTTGGTTATTTAAATGACATGTTGTTTTGGAGAGTTTGGTATCTACAAATAAATACTAATTCCCTAGATAAGTAGCTATATCTAGAACAACAATTTAAAGTGTTTTAGTCTTTTCCTATAAGCAATAGATAAGATGAGAAGATGAGAAGACCTACTTGTAGTTCCACTTTCCTAATGTCTCCTTTATATCAATCCCGTCATTCCCATACTTAATATGCTTAAGAAGCACCTGTAAACACAATAGAAAACAAAGAATTGATCAAAGAAAATGATCTATTGAATATAAGTGAAAGGAATCATATAAAATTCACACATATAAGCATTATGAAACAATACAAACATATGGGAAAAAGGTTCAAACACATTATTGAATAGAACAAGGAATTACAACCATTAGTGTCTAATTCAAATCCATTCCTCCAGCTTGGATCCCATCCACATCACATCAAAATCATGACAAACTTGTAGCATTACAATACTTGGGTCAAAGCCAAATCTCATAGCAATATTATCTCCTTACAATTCAACATAATCCAGCCCTTGATCACTTAGATGAGTGGTCGATTTATAGGGATATGAAGGAGGTTTTGTCATAAATGGTGGCATTGAATGGCCTTCCATACTTAGAATTAGTTCCATTGAGGAAGGGATGAGAGGATAGGATGCATCTTAACTCATTCGTCATCCATTTTCGAACTCATGGGAGTTGATAAGTGAGGAAACCTTCTAGATGACTCCAAAAGATAAGAATATTCCCCAAACCCTATTTGAATTTCGCTAAAACTCGCCCAACGCAGGTGAAAGGAAGTCTAAGTGCTCTACAAAGCACCCTAGCATGAACTTAACTGCTCTACAGGGCACCCTCACGTGGGCCTACTTGTGTTGGTCCCTCTAGCGGCTAGTTTTGGATGTCTTCAAGTCATGAAACTGTATGGGAAGGAGGCATTCAAAGGGATGACTTGTTTAGGGCATGTAGAAACTGAGATTAGGGTTTGGTGAGCCCTAAAACACTAATCTAGATGATGGGATTGATGTGCCAAAATGGATCTGTAATAGTTGCCCCCTAAAGCATGAAGTCAGAAAAATGCCAATGTCGAATGAAATGCTTTACGATGTGATGAGGAGGTATCGAAGTGGAAGGTGACCTTACAATACATATATCATGATATTTGATTTTACATGAACTACTGAGGGAAGGCATACCCATTATCAACTTATAAGCTTTCATTATATGTACATAAACAACTGTCTACAGATATAGACCCATTATCGAAATGACCATCAATGTAAAGCCATTCTACATATGATTTAGTACTCCTGAAATCATAGCCTAGATGGATGAAACTAGATCTGGGGTCTTCTATCTCATTCAATCATTCACTCAAGTATGAGTCTAACCATGTGAATATATGATCTAAAGTCAAACATGGGAAGACATCATCTGATTACCAGCCAATGAGGTAAGATGTTAACAGATGTGAGAGAAATGATTGATAATGATAATTACCCTCAAGGTACTGCAGTACATTCTGCATGGTGTGAATGGATGATTTGATGTCAAACACCATACAAGGTCTTTCAGTCGAAGTCCATTGATGTCAACCTATCACCGGAAGAGATAAACCTACCATTGATGCATGCAAGCCTCAAGGTACTGGAAGGGTGTTTCTAAGTCAACTTCTTGGATAATGTGCTGCTGTCAACAAGAAGTGACCCATCGCAGGAGGGACTTCATTTATCCCACATCAACAATGTGAAACGAGTGTAGTGATTTTATGGATGGAATTTTACTAATGACACAAGGTCTAGGAATGGTGGTCATGAAAATAAAGGTTTATGGTATTTAAAAGGATGAATTTTAACTGAATGACTTCTCTTGAACATGTTGGCGACACTAAAATGAATTGGTATCATTGACCTAAAACAAAGTGATGGATCGTATGATAGACCAACTATGTGATAACCATCAAGCTAATAACCCAACCAAGATGGTCACGGTGATGGAGTGAAAGTGTCATGTTCAAGAGCGACCTACTACCATAAATTGGTTTTCCCCTTTTCGCCTTTTTCCCTAGTCATTGCTGACCAATACCTCTTTATTTTTATCAAGCTTGAGGAGGATAACATATGCTTGTTGCATAATTTCACCCTTCGTGTTATCGGGAAATATAGTGTCCATTCAGAGATGCTAGTCCCACTAAGGCAGGTAGTTATCTTAGAAACAAACAAAGTAAAGTTACTTATGTTTTCCTTTATGATAAGTACATGAGAGAGAAGCAGAGAGTACCAACCTCAGTCTTTCGCTTGGCTCCTTGCTTGTTTCCTCTCCCCTTTGAAAAATCTTTGCCACTTCTTCCTCGCTTGTCCTGCTTCAAAGAACACCTGTAGAGTCAAAGCAGCATAATACCATCAAAGCATCGAGATCTACAATCATAAACAATATAGGATCAGATATATATTGACCACACAAATGCATATATCAACTCAGACATACAAGAATGTAAAGGAAAACTCAAATAGATTTATTAATAGAAAGAGTAGAAGAGAGGATTACAACCCATTGATCTGACCCAGTGTCATCCTCCTAGCATGAAAGCCCTTCTTTACCTCACGAAAAGCTTAGATCAACCAACACTATGATGTTCCACAAAGTAACCAACATCACTTCCTTACAAAATACCAGATTCCAGCCTCTGGATCTCTAGGCTGAGGGATCCATATATAGATGTTTGCAGGTGGGTGAGTCAACTTTTGGGATTTTTATTAGTGTCATTTCTTTGATAGTTCTCAATTCCACTTACAGATTTCATGATCTCTTACTTATCCCTAGGCGAATTCTGAGAGGCAAGTGTCACAGGAGAAGTTTCTGGAAGATTCCATGATCATCCACCTTGCAAAATTGCCCTACCATTTGTCTACTCTTGCTCATCGCACCCTATAGAAGGGATTTTCAGTATGCATCACACTTTTTGCATGTGATAGGTGAGATGCATCGCACCCTTAGCATTGAGCAGTTTGTATGGTCCAATTTTGACCAGTTCTCAGCAGTTTTTCATGGAGAATTTCTGATGTAATCAGTTGACCTTGCTCCTTTAGGGCATGAAACAATAATTTTAGGGACTTAGAATCCCTTGGTTTATGGACATATGTGATTGGGGTTGCAGTGCTCAAATATGTCTATAACAGTTTCCCCCTAAAGCATGAGGTCGTAAATCTTTTTGATGTTGAGTGAAATGCTTTATCATGAGGATCTGAGGTTTTTCGAACTGGAAGGCAACATTTAATAGATACAATACAATACATTATCTTCATAATTTTTTCATGATCTAGCTGAGGTGGGCATTCCCATGCTTAGCTTTATAAATTCATTTTCATGTAGATAGGACAGACAACCGTTTGTGGGGCAGACTGATGATTCTAGTAGAGCCATCTTCCTTTGGCTTGGATGATTATCTGTGCAGCAATGATGTACATTTGATGTCTTTATTTTCCTAAATATATCGTAGCTCGGATGGATGAAACTAGATCTGGGGTATTCAAAACTCGTTCAATCTTCACCTAAAGTACAAGTCGATCCATGTGAAAAGATGTTCTAGTGTTGAACATAGAAAGACATCGCCTGATTACCAACCAATGATGTAAGTTGTTAACAGGTGCATGAGGAATCACCGATAATGATGATGACCCTCAAGGTATGGCAGTACAATTCACGTGGTGTGAAAAAGGGACTTGGTGTCGAACACCCCGCAAAATCTTTCATTCAAAGGCCATTGATGTAAACCTGTCATCGGAAGTGAGAAACTTGCCATTGAGGCATGCAAGCTTCAAAGTACTGAAAGGGTTGCTCCTAGGTCGACTTCTTGGATAATGAGCTGATGTTGACAAGAAGTGACCCATCATAGGAGGGCATTAATGAATACCTCATCTATGACACAGAATGGAGCAAATGATTTTGTGAAGGTGAAAACGATCTGATGATACAGGGTTCAGGGTGGCGGTCATGATAGAATGAAGCATGAAGGTATTGCGGTGGATGAGACACAAGCTAGGTTGGAAAATTCTCTAAGCGACTTCTCTTGAACATATCGGTGACACTGAAATGGATTGGTATCTTTAACCCAAAAAATGGATGGTATGGTGGACCAATGGTAATATGATCGGTGAAAGGAATAACCCAACCCGACTCAATCATGGTGATGGAGTGAAAGTGTCATGTTCAAGAGCAACTTACTACCAATAAAGTTTCCTCAAGTTTTCTTCCCAATTTTTCCCCAGTTATTGCTGACCAGTACCTCTTTATTTTTGTCAAGTTTGAGGAGGATAACATATGCTTGTTCTATAATTTTCCCTTTGAGCAAACCCATCACTATGTTTTAACGATCCTAGCGACAGTGAAACTCGTTCTTGTCTGCATGGACAAGTTTGTCGCTATTGGTTTTAACGAGTTTAACGACAAAGATAACTCGGTCCTTTTTCAATTTTAGACAGTTTGAAAAGGGCTGAAAAGAAAACTCCAGGATTCCTTTTTCATAATGTAATCCCTTAAGTCAGAAAAAGTATAAAACAATATGAAAGGGATGACTTTTCGATAGTTTTAATGAGCTGAACAAGACAAACGCTCGATCTTTTTGTGTAATGATCCCTCAGCTCCAAAAAGATTAAAATCTAGAGGAGGGATAGCACTTCCAATCGCTTTAACGAGCTGGAGAGGCCAATTGATCGACAATATTTTCATATTTTACGAGCCAAATGAAAAGAACTTAAAGGAGACTCGTTTTTTGAGGAACAAGTGATATTTTCAGGTAGCAACTAGTTCCAGGTAAGGTTTGGAACTTTCCAATCACGACAGTGTAAATAAGATGGCTAACAAAATCATTCATCACAATTGTTCCTCAAAAGGGGTAAACAATCAAATGGAGGCATATGATCGGCTAAAACATAGTGGAGGTGATGGTAGGAACATGACCAAGGCTCAAAAGCTGATGATAATGCGATCATAATGGTTATTTACTGAAGGTAGGTTCATTTTTTAATGAGATTAAACTCTAGTGGAACATATGCTCATCGCTAGGTTTACTTTTTAACAAGCTTGAAAATCACGTAAAACTGCTCGTGCCAATCGTATAATAAGGATGTATCATCGATAGGTTCATTTTTTAGGGAGCTTGCACCATTCGAAATTTTGCTCCGGATCCTTTCATTATGTAAGATAGGAACAACCAATCCTACGAGTTTAAAGGGTTAAGAACCTACAAACTAAGAAAATAAATGGTCGCTATCTACTTTCATGAAAAAAGGTTTGCATGGCCCCAGGTATAACGAAGTAGAGTTTCCAGGTTACCCTTCAATTTGTGGATAAAACACTTTCTTTTTTAAGAAAGGCATACCTTCTGACGGAGGTATCTTATTCCAGTCTAATCCCATTTTTCTAAATGGACGGGTGTATCAGACTAGTCATATTCTTACACGGAAACCAACCTTATACCTGAGGTATTCCTGCCGAAGCAGACCAGGGTGCATGCCCCCTGGATATCAATCACAATCACTGAATCACTCACACTCATCAGGTGGATGGACTGGAGATTGATGAGACATTCCTTGTCCAAAAAGACTAGTTAGGGATGGAATTTGACTATTAGCTATGTGTGAGCCAGGGAATGAAAGTTGGTCTATGAGCTAGACCACTCTGCCTTCATCCGAAAAACGCATCACTTGAAAGAGTGAGGAGACAATGGCTCCCATGTATAAATGTAGTCACGCCCAAGAAGTAGATTGTAATCTAAAGGTCCTTGGACTACCATTACATTTAGGTAGACAATTTTCCTTCTCAAAGTTATAGGCAAACTTGGAAGGATTCCTAACGGTCGACTGGTTCCTTTGTTGAAGCTTATCAGATTTCGCATCTCAGGTAGAAGTGATGGTGAACCAAGTGCTTTCCAAGCAGTTGAGGAAAGGATACTCACAGAAGACCCTTCATCTATGATGGTACCGACCATGACCATTTTGTAAGCTTGTACAATGATTCATAATGGTACATTAGACGGTAGACGGGATCTACCTAGTAGATTCTAGTTGAAGGAAACGACTAGGTTGCTTGGAGGTGGGGCGGAATAAACGGCCGGATACATCTCTGATGAACTTCCTTCTTGCGGTAAAGGAATGGGTGGATTTCCCCCATGTTCATTCGAGTCTAAGTTTACGAAGAGAATTTGAACGGTGTCATTCTCACTCTCCTTGGTGACAGTATCATCTGAAGGTAGACCTTTTGAAGACAAGACTAGGTCGACTGCCGTCTCGACCTGTTGACTTTGGTTTGGTGTGGACTCGGAGGGTTCATCTTCAATGATAGATGCTTCAACCGACCACAAAGGTGTGTCAGTCAGATTTTCAACTAGCGATGAACTCGGCAAGAGTTTCTTGTATCCACGAAGAAGCCGTGGCGGTGAAGTAGGACAGTTATCCAAGAATCTTTTAGCTTTGTCTAGGAAGGGACAATGGTGGATGGCATGATCACCTTCACACAGTCTACAAGGAAATTTATATCTTCCTTGTTGTCCATTGACTACATTTTCACTAGTTGATGGTGTACTCTCAACATGATCATCAGAGGTTGAAGACACCAGATTGTGCAAATGAGGAGACCAGTCCCTTAAGATCCGTGGGATGCAAGGACAATCTCGATGATAGTGGTCCCTTTTCCAGATGACACATGGAGATTTAGGTTTGGATGGTGCAGTGTGAAGATTTCCGCTAGATGATGTACGATTGCCCCTTCTTGCCGTTGGCTCCTTCTTCTTCTTCCCCTTCCCTTTCTTCTTCTTCTCAGTTACTTGGCTTTTAGTTTTACTAGCTTCACCAAGTGAAGAGGAAGAAGGAGAGGGAGAAACAAATGAAGTAGAAGGTTGGGGGAAACTTTAGTATCATCTAGTTTATGATTTGATTGCTCAGGAATCATGGTGCTTTGAATGACAGAGGTTGAGAAGATCCATACCAGCACGCCAATCGTTAGTCCTGGAAGGGACAATGTGGCCATATGAGGTGCACCAACATCCCCCCAAGAGGAGAAAGGACTAGGATTTCCCCCAAGGGGAAATCCTTGGTTGGTGGACTCCATTTTCTCAACCTAAGATCAACGAGGGAATAGTGACGTTATTCTGATTAAAATAAATTTTATGACGCTTTGACACAACTTACTTTTTTAGTTTTAAGATTTGAGAAAAAGCTAAACATGACTCTATTCGCCTTCAATTTTTAATGAGCCTGAAGTGACAAGTGCTCAGATGGACCTTTTCTTTTAAGGAGTCTGAAAAGGAATGAAATTGACTACTCTGGAAATCTAGACATAGGGATTACCAAACCAACCACAAAACTGCAGAATACTTTTTACAGTATCGTAGTCAATCTTTCTGAATGTTGTGTTTAGTGCATTACGATCGATAGGGTAGCAGACACGACTTCCTAAGGATAAAGGATATAACCTATTGTGGTCTCTTAATATATACTCGATGGTACGTGGGAGCACAAGTCCGTACTGGCACTTGTCATCTCAAAGAGAAGGAATCACCCAACCTACGATGAAAGCGATAGTTACCAGGCTTTACGATGCCAGAATATGTCTCTAGCCTAGACTTCTAAATGTTGTGTGTTAAGTTCCAAAGCGTTTTTATGTTCATTGAATTTATTTTACAGTTGATCTTTCCTAAGGAGTTCTCCTTTAAGGTTCACCGCGTGATGTAGATATACAATTCATAAATATGCAATCTAAGATGATAAATAGTCGCTTACTCTTCTTTTTGCAATGAAAATCCTAGCTACTAAGGAAAGAGAAGCGAGATTCTTTCAACATAGAGCAGAGAGCACACACTAAATGCACTGCCCTAAATCAAAATCAACAAGCAGTCTAAATGCAAATGCACATGCATGTATTTGTTTCTACTTTCTTAATGTGTGAATGACAAAAAGAATGCTAAGTACAAATCTAAATTATATTTTCTTTCAAAGCGACAGTACTAACAATTTTCTCTTCAAAAGACAAAAGGAAGACAAGGACGACACTTTGCGATTCTGAATTGAAAATTGCTTTCGACACTTGAAATACTATTAGTTCAAATCAAATACAAGAGTAACAGTGTAATTGACCATCAAGAAGAGTAGGATTATTTTCTTTGACTGAAAAAAACACTTGCGACACTTTCAAATCAAGAGACAACAGTTCGATTAAGCTACTATTTGTAAAGGAGAACTATAAATGGTGAAAAATACATAAAACAATTCACAATTATTTGTACAATGGAGGTTGAATAGTGAAAATGAGGGGAGTTTCAACAGTGGTATACTGATCACAGGCAACAAAACTCCTGAATAAAGCTGAAGAGAGTGGAGAAAAAACCAAAATTTGGAGGCAAAAATAGTCTTATCTGATCATCGCACCTGTAACACAGGGAAACAGGGATGCATCTCACCTACTATGCATGGGAGGTGCGATGCATCTAGTCTTCCAAAAGGAGACAGGCGATGGTCCAGGGACGATATTTTTTAACTTGGTTGTGGGTCACAGTTTGCAGCTTAGTTAAGGGATTTAAGCTGAGCTAATGATAGTCAGTAAATACAAATCATAGGGGCTGATCTAATGAGGTTACTTGAGCCACCACCAAGGCAATTAGATGTTTGCAAATCAATTGTTCAATTTATAAACAAAACCTGGAGATGGACTGAAGCAGCATTGATCTACTTTCCACTTGCATAGAAAATGCAGTTTGAAGGCTAGCTGGATTAACTTCAAGCTCCGTATGTATTTTATAAAACAAACAAATATAAACAAGAAAACAAGCTATTTGCTCCCCAGTGGAGTCACCATTTTGTTATCGGGAAATCTAGTGTCCATTCAGAGCTGCTAGTCCCACTAAGATGGGTAGATATCTTAGAAACAAACAAACTAAAGTTACTTATGTTTTCCTTTATGAGAAGTAGATGAGAGAGAAGCAGAGAGTACCAACCTCAGTCTTTCGCTTGGCTCCTTGCTCGTTTCCTCTCCCCTTTGACAGATCTTTGCTGCTCCTTCCTCACTTGTCCCGCTTCAAATAACACTTGTAGAGTCAAAGCAGCATAATACCATCAAAGCATAGAGGTCTACAATCATAAGAAATATAGGATCAGATATATATTGACCACACAAATGCATATATCAACTCAGACATACAAGAATGTGGAGGAAAACTCAAATAGCTTTATTGTTAGAAAGAGTAGAAGAGAGGATTACAACCCATTGATCTGACCCAGCATCATCCTCCTAGCATGAAAGCCCTTCTTCACCTCATGAAAATCTTAGATCACCCAACACTATGATGTTCCACAAAGAAACCAACAAAACTTCCTTACAAAATACCAGATTCCAGCCTCTTGATCTATGGGATGAGGGATCCATATATAGATGTTTGTAGGTGGATGAGTCAGCTTATGGGATTTTGATTTGTGTCATTTCTCTAATAGTTATCAATTCCACTTGGATATTTCATGATCTCTTACTTATCCTTGGGCGAATTCAGAGAGGCAAGTGTCACAGGAGAAGTTTCTGGAAGATTCCATGATCATCCACCTTGCAAACTTTCTCTGCCATTTGTCTACTCTCGCTCATCGCACCCTACAGAAAGGATTTTTAGCATGCATCACAATTTTTGCATGTATCAGGTGAGATGCATCACACCCTTAGCACTGAGCAGTCTGTATGGTCCAGTTTTGACCAGTTCTGAGCAGTTTTTCATGGAGAACTTTTGGGAGATGATGTAATCAGCTAACCTTGCTCCTTTTGGGTATCAAACAACACTTTTAGGGACTTAGAAGCCCTTGCTTCATGGACGTATGTGATTGGGGTTGCAGTGCCCAAATATGTCTATAACACTTCGGGTGAATCCATCACTATTTTATGTTTTAACGAGTCTAGCGAAGGTGAAACTCAGTCTTGTCTAGATGAACAAGTTTGTCACTATTTGATGTTTTAATGAGTTTAACGATAAAGATAACTCAATCCTTTTCATGTTTAGAGAGTTTGAAAAGGGACAAAAAGAAAAATACATAAGTTCTTTTTCATAAATTAATCTCTCAAGCCTGAAAAAGCGTAAAATAATACAAGAGAGATGTCGTTTCCAGTTCATTAACGAGTTGGAAAGGACAAGCGGTCGACAATCTTTTCATGTTTAGAGAGTTTGAAAAGAGCTTAAAGATGACTCCACTTTGAGGAATGAGTGGTGTCTAGGGTAGCAGCTGGTTCCAGTGATGTTGGAACTTCTCAAAACATGTTGATTTATGTGAAGAGGATGGCTAATAAGACCACTCATTGCAACTGTTCCTCAAAAAGGGTAAAACAACCAAGTGAAAGCATATGATTGACGAAAGGGATGGTGGCTATGGGATGAAAACAACCAAGGCTCATCTAACAAAAAAGGTTGATAGAATGGCAATCACGAGGGTTAAAAATGGAAATGGGTTCATTTTTACACAAGCTTGAACCATAGGGAACTATGCTTGGATTTAGTTTCATGTTTAAACAAGCTTGAAACAAAAAACTATCCTTGGATTTAGTTTCATTTTTACACAAACTCAAAATGAAAAACTATGCTTGGATTCAGTTTCATTTTTACACAAGCTCCAAATGAAAAACTATGCTTGAGATTGGTTTACATGCCCCCAGCATGATGAAAGGGAGAGTCTCCTGTAACCGGATGGAAGTCCTTGCAGTGAAGCAGCATGGTTATCCAACACCTTTTTTGCTTCGTCTAGATAGGGACAAAGATGAATGGGGTGGTTCCCTTCACATAACCTACAAGGAAACTTAACTTTACCACTAGGTGCATGCCCCCCAAGCTTCCATCTAGTTACAATAGATTGTCCCTTTCATCATGTTGGGGGTATGTAAACCAATCTCAAGCATAGTTTTTCATTCCAAGCTTGTGTAAAAATGAAACTGAATCCAAGCATAGTTTTTCCTTTCGAGCTTGTGTAAAAATGAAACTAAATCTAAGCATAGTTTTCTGTTTCAAGCTTGTGTAAACATGAAACTGAATCCAAGCATAGTTCCCTATGGCTCAAGATTGTGTAAAAATGAACCCAATTCCATCATTCATATAGGGCTAGGGGAATATTCTTATCTTTTGGAGTCATCTAGAAGGTTCCCTCACTTATCAACTCCTATGAGCTCAAAAATGGATGAGGAATGAGTTAAGATGCATCTTATCCTCTCATCCCTTCCTGCATGGAACTAATTCTAAGTATGGAAGGCCATTCAATGCCACCATTTATGACAAAACCTCCTTCATCTCCCTATAAATTAACCACTCATCTAAGTGACCAGTCGCTGGATTATGTTGAATTGTAAGGAGATAATGTTACTATGAGATTTGGCTTTCAAGCAAGCATTGTAATGCTACAATTTTGTCATGCTTTTGATGTGATGTGGATGGGATCCAAGCTAGAAGAATGGCTTTGAATCAGACACCAATGATTGTAATTCCTTCTTCTATTCAATAAAGTGTTTGAGCCTTTCTCCCATATGTTTTTATCATTTCATAATGCTTATATGTGTGAATTGTATCTGATTCCTTTCACTTATATTCAATAGATCATTTGCTTTGATCGATTCTTTATTTTTTTTGTGTTTACAGGTACTTCTCAAGTGTATTAAGTACAAGAAGGAGTGATGGGATCAATACAAAGAAGATGGGAGGAAAGTAGAACTACAAGTAGGTCTTCTCATCTTGTCATATTATCTATTGCTTATAGGAAAAGACTAAAACACTTTATTGAATAGAAGAAGGAATTACAACCATTAGTGTCTGATTCAAAGCCATTCCTCCAGCTTGGATCCCATCCACATCACATCAAAAGCATGAAAAATTCTAGCATTACCATACTTGCTTCAAAGCCAAATCCAATAGCAACATTATCTCCTTACAATTCAACATAATCCAGCCCCTGATCACTTCGATGAGTGGTCAATTTATAGGGAGATGAAGGAGGTTTTGTCATAAATGGTGCCATTGAATGGCCTTCCATACTTAGAATTAGTTCCATTGAGGAAGGGATGAGAGGATAGGACGCATCTTAACTCATTCCTCATCCATTTTTTAGCTCATAGGAGTTGATAAGTGAGGGAACCTTCTAGATGACTCCAAAAGATAAGAATATTCCCCAAACCCTATGTGAATTTCACTCAAACTCGCCCAACGTAGGTGAAAGGAAGCATAAGTGCTTTTTAGAGCACCCTGGAATGGACTTAACTACTCTACAGTTCACATCTACATGGGCCTACATATCCTATTCCCTCTAGAGTCTCTTTCTGGATGTCTTCAAGTCATGAAACTGTCTCGAAAGGAGGCATTCAAAGGGGTGACTTGTTTAGAGAATGTAGCAACTAAAATTAGGGTTTGATAAGCCCTAAAACAATGATATGGATGATGGGATTGATGTGCCCAAATGGATCTATAACACATGCTTTCTTGCTTTGTTGTTTGAATGACATGATCCCTTGATTTATTGCTTATTACACTTGCATTAAACACTGGCTTGATTTGATGCTTACTTGAAGAATAGAATACTAGTATTCACACTCATTTGATGATGATTTCTTGCTAGATGGCTTGATTGAACTTGCTTGATTTATTATTGACACTTTGTGCTTTCTTGAATGTAATCACTGAATGTGTTGATTTTAAAAAAGGAAGGGTGTCAAACACTGTCGAAAATGAACCCAAGAGACAAATGACAAGTTCAATATTGATGACTCAGTTGAAGACTTACTTGACTTAATCTATTCACCTTAACAATTCAAATTAGGTTGTCGATTACAACCAAGAATGCACCGGTACAATTCAGTTAAAAAATGTTTATCTACAAGCGATACAAAAAGTGTTGATGATGTTGATGTCATCTTGGCTTGAAATGATTGATTTTGTAGTGTCCTTAACTTGATTGCTTTGATTACGTGATGTGAAATGTGCTTGCTTGGAAGATCAACTTATCAAGTTGGGGATGTGATGCTTTATGCTTGTGTACTTAAGCTTGATTAAGCGTTCTTATACTTAACCTTTTTTATGTGCATGTAGTTGTTTAGGCATAATACAAAGAGAGCGTTTTGATAATCTGAACACAAGTCATGCACACACATTCATTACACACGATGTACCTAAGATCCCCTTATTCAATTTTGGGTAGATCTAGGACATAAGCACCACAAAAATTATGATTTTATTAATTACTGGAGTACATCATTCTTCAATGTCACAACTTTGTCGTGGAAACGTTTCAATGAGAATGTCACACTTGCAAACATTGGAAGCAAATTGTCTTCAAAAACTTCCTAAACTGACTCAATCACTCTTAGCGTAGAATATTACTTTGGATTACAACAATGACTTTCTCTCAAGAAAATTCATTTATCCTTAAGACCCCACAAAATCACTTATTACTCCATTACAGAAAAATTTAAAAATACTCCTTATCTCTCCAAAATGTAAAAAAATATACTCTTTAGAAAGAATTTGTGATCATGATTTTCTTCAAAATAATGGAATGATTTGTATAAAGTTACTTTATAAAAGTTATTAAAGGTTTCCTTTTATTTTTGAAAGCCATTCATCCCTCCTATATTCTTCACTCTTCTTAAAATATTAGAACTTTTAACTTTGGAAAACTATGACCCTTTCAACTTTGAGAAACTGAAGCTGCTTTGTCACAACGACCACAATTTCAAATTCTTAATCTTATGATCCTTTCCATTACAGTGGCAAGGAGCAGGTGCTGCTGAGAAGGTATCATCATCTATTTCTGTTGGCACTAGAAATTAACACCGATAGCTACACTATACAAAGGACAAGGTACTTGGATCTGAAAGCTCATGGAAGTTTGTTGCCTTTAGATCTATAAAACTATGCAAAATAAACAATTGTATAGTGTCAGGGCTCGTTCAAATGGCACGTTCAAGTGGCATTAGGCATGTCTTGCATTTTACAAGAGGAGCACATAATAATTTTGTCAGACACCGAAGCAGGGCTAAAACACCACAACTGAAGTCTTCATTCCAAGCAAATCTACACGTTCCTACATTCAGAATCTGTTCCTTTGCTATGCAGTTTAAAGACTCCCTTTTTTCAACACTCTATCTCAGGTTATGGAAGGGCTGATATGTGTAGTAAAATATTTGTATTTAGATCAGTTAAGAGGAGATTTCATGCCACAAGCACCCTGGGCATGGTTGCAAGAGAACTTCAACGATAAACACTTTCATGATTCATGCATTCATAATTTTTTTATTATCAAACTCTCCAGCCCCTAGAATTCAAATGATCCAGTGGTTTGCGCTGAAATAGATTCTGACACTACTGATACACTAATCACCGATTTAATTATGAGGACTTGAATATCCACTATTGTCTTTGCAAATTTCTCATATAAATGTTTGGAAATTCAAATATGTGGCAGAAAAATGTGACAATTGTAATTGCTCACAGAAATTTGTGGCAGAACCTCATTAAACTTCCACAACGGACACCATAATCTACTCTACTTTATAGAATGCAGGTTGATCTGGTTACGAAAATCTCATGTAGATAACAATACTTTAATGTTGTCAATTTATTGTTAATCACTACATGATTGTATTATGGCTTCCACGACTTTTGTGATTGAATCACTTTGATTCCCTTATTCCGCTAGAAATAATATCTATAGCTTTTGCAGATATCCTATTGAAAACTACCAGTTCATTCCTCTTCATCATCGTCATCATCACTATCACCTTCTATTCAAAAGTCATTAACCTCTACTACTACCAATAGGGTCAAGAGAGCCCTTGGCTTGAGATCCTCAAAGAAGATTAATCACTTGAAGGATGACAAACCTTCTAGATTGAGAAGACCCCAAACAAATGGAGAGCTTTTAAGACTACAGATGAATGTATCCAAGAAGACCAATGCCCATGTCCGCAAAACTCTATTAAGAATTTCAGTTGGACAACTTGGGAAGCATGTGGAATCAATAGTGCTCCCACTGAGTTGTTGCAGCAATTCAAGTACTCTGATTTCTCAAATGCCCAGAAATATCAAGTGTGGCAGAGGAGAAATTGATTGATACTAGAGGCTAGTCTCCTGTTACATCCTGTTGTTTCACTAGAAAGATCTGATGCTGCTGCTCAACAACTTCGGAAGATTGTACAAGGAGATAAGGAGAAACCTATTGAAATAGGAAGGAACTATGATAGATGGATCAAGCTTAGGTTTAATGGCCGAAGCAACAATTGCGTCGCACCCATGTGCCCTGTATTGTCTAGCCATTATAAAATTCAATCGAAGCGGAGGATTCAAAAAGGACAAAGTCCTAAAGGCTGGAGTTGTTCTATGTGCCAAGGCTGCCCTTTGCATCGAACCAGTGCCGACATTATTGCAGCTATATTCAATTTCTAGATTTGCTAAAAAAAACTATAAAGAAAACACATAAAAAGAAACCATAGTGTTTGAATGCACAATAGATTTATCGATTTCCAAATGGGCTACTTGCTCCGATACCACATGAAGGAGATTTAATCAATTAATAAAACACCCATAAGATAAATAGCATAAATATACCCAAACCAGACATGGCGGAAAAGGCCAGAGCCTCATTGTATTCTTCTCATAATGCGATGTTCAAAGAATGATAATAGTAAAAATAAATACATGAGGAAGTTTGTCTCAAGATAATATGTCTATATTGGACACTATGGTTGAGCAAATATCTCAACTAAACACTAATCTAGGAGTCTAACTAGTTGGAGAGAATCTCTCAACCAACTAAGCCTAAACTGATTCCTAACCATGAGGAACAAACTCAATCTAGGAAGGTAGGATTAAATCCAACTTTATTGATTTTAATTAATTTAATTGTTTTGGACATATAATTGTTTTCATCACATGAGAGTGAGGCTAACAATCCTTGTATAGATAATATGTAGACCTTATACTTTGACGGATTCAAGATGCAGGAGGGCTCTGGAGCCAGTTGTGTCTTAACAGACCCATTGAAGAGGAAACACTTGGTCTCTAGCAACTTGGACTTCAAGTCCACAAATAACACCACCAAGTATGAAGCACTCATCTTGGGCTTACAGAAAGGCACGAGCCTCAATGTTGTTCTGCAAAAATTGGTAGGTGATTCAGAGATCATGGTGCATTAGGTACATAAAACTATACATTGTGTTTCACCCCATCTTGAGAGTTATCAGCAAGAGGTATGATGACTCATATCTAACTTCCAGTCTTTCAACATTATTTATGTACCAAGAATGCGTAACGCAGCTACAAATGCACTGGAAAATGTCGCTGCTAGGATGACGCCATTAAGGGATATATTTTTTTTTTAAATTTTGCATAAATCATCTATCCTGGATAACATCACTAATCTACACATTTTTAGTAATGAATAATAGATACTTCATTTTATGGCTAATGCTGATGTCTTCAAGGAAGCAACAATAGAAAAATAAGAGCATGAGAAGTCTCTGTAGGATGCAACTGATGAAAGCAAAGATAACCTCATCCCCAAGGGTGTGGTATCACTTGAGAAGTTGTACAACTTTCAGAACCACTCTTGGGGACCCCTGAATGCCAAAAACAATAGTTTCACAATGTTGCACAAACATGTTAATTTGGGAATAAACAAAGATCTGAAGTTTGTGAATCTCGAAACATGTTGCACACCACAAGAGTGGGAAGATTGTGTATGCCTATTCAGAAAGTATCGTGATGTGTTCACGTGGATGTACAACGACTTGAAAACATATGACATGGAAATAATCCAACACGTTATTCCAATCAAGGAAGGGCCAAGCCTTTTCAGCAAAAGCTAACGAAAGTGCATCCATCACTTGAACCCCTCATACATAAAGAATTTACTAAGCTTCTAGATGCTCGGATCATATACATGGTTTTTCATTCCATGTGGGTTTCGAATCTAGTCACTATTAGAAATAAGTATGAGAATATATGCTTGTGTGTTTATTTGTGTTGGCCAGATAAATCGTTCTTGCGGACAAGACCGATCTCCCTAATATCGAATGATATCTAGCAACAAGCAGCACAAGAAAATATACTTTTCTCTAAACATGTTTCAATTCATAAATGAAAACTAAGAGGTGTAATAGACCCTACCTTGGTCCAACACTTGTTTGTGGCAGCTTTGTTTCAACAGCTTCAAGCAATTCCCTTTTAATAACCTGCATACACAAAAAAACACACTTCAAAGAACACCTGCATAGATACTATAATAAAACATGTTCATTATGAAGATCAAGGAGCTCATAAAATAAACCATTAGAGATAGTTCATTGACAAAAACAAACTTGATTGTATTAACTTTATGAATAAAAGAACCTTACAACCTTTGCCTTGATGTTGCACAAGCTCTTTCCAGGGTCCAACAGGAGTCTCCTCTACTTTGACAAGCCTCACTCACTTCCCAAATGGAATGAAAGGTATGTGATCTCTCCTCTCACAAGCTCAAAAAGGAAGTCTAATTTCCAGCAGCATTTACCCTCAAGAATCTTCAGTTTTCAATGTCCCCTACAACCAGCCCAATGCCTGAATTTATAGTGCAAATGGAGGAAGTTGTAGGTCCACCATTGAAGGGATAAGTTCCTCCTTCAATGGTATAAGCACCTCATATAATGGAGTTAGCTCCCTTAGTTATGGAATGAATGAACCAAGGTGGAGTGGACTTGCCAGCGTAATATTCCTTCTAGAAGCATCCAGAAGTGACCTAAGGTGAGTTTTTAAGAGTGAACTCATGCCTTTTTAACTTTTACAGGGGTTCGAACCCATTACTTAACAGACAATGCAGTCAGGTTTGCAGGGGACATGACTGTTCGGTGCGGCACCGTAGGCAATACTAGGAGAAAGTGTGAAACTAGGATTCAAGATATTTTTAAGGTCTTTCTCCCATTTTCAAGGCTTGACATGAAGAGCTAAGGCTTAAGACTTGCAAAGGAGGTATGTATGAGTGGTGATGGACTCACACAAGCTGTAGAAAGTCATGGTGACAATTTTTTGTGTAATAGATTGCCCCTTAAAGTGCAAAGTCTATAATAGATGAGGATAATTTTTTGATCGTCTAAGAAGAGTGAAGGAATTTATCATTTAAAGGATCTTCCTGTGGATACCCCTAGTTGGAACCTGTAAAAACATTCAACACAAAATATATATATGTGAAAATATCATTGCTGAGGTAGGCATTCCCATACTCAGATCAAAACTGACTAAGAACTATCTAAAATTGTTCTAATACAGGAATGATTTTGTATTACATCACAAGTAGAAACATATGGACATAGTATGGGCACAACCATCTGTTTATAAATAGTCCACTATATAATGATAACAAAATTCCTCGCAGCCTAGATGGTGGAAACTAGATTCTGGGTCTTCATTTCTACATCCCGAACTAGTACGATTCTATCCATGTGAATGCATGTGTCGAAGTCGAACATGGTAGAAACCACTTGATTACCAGTCAATGATGTAAACTGTTAACAAGTGTGAGAGGAACCACCAGTAATGTCAATGGCCCTCAAAGTACTTAGTACAATCCATGAAATGTGAATGAATGAGTCGATGTCAAACATGTCACAGAATCCTTTGATCGAAGGTCAATGATGCAACCTATCGTCAAAGGCGAGAAACCTGCCATTGAGGCATGCAGATTCCAAGGTACTGATGATTTCTAGATCATCTTTCTAGATAATGAGTTGGAGTCGATAGAAAGCGATCCGTTATAGGCAAGCCCATAACACGAAATCATAGATCAAGTCTGAAGAAATATATTTGGCAAGAACTAACTCAGGGATGGTCAATGATGGATGAAATATATTTTGTAGGTGAATGGTTTATTTGCACAGACCTCTTGAACACATAACAACACTGCAGATGGCTTGGTGACAATGGACCCAAAGCTAATACCCGAAAACTGGCTGAAGACTTTCATTGTGGCTTGATTAACTGTTAGGTAAAGGATTTCCCAACCCAGGTGAATAAAGTTTCGTGTTCAAGAGTGATGGAAAGTTTTTCAAACACAAAGTACAACAAACAAGTTCATATTCTCTCTTTTCCCCCACCATTTCTGGCAAGTACCTCTTTATTTTTGACAAGCTTGAGGAGGATAACATTTGCTTGGTTATAAGCTCATCCTTCGGATGAGTCCAACTTATTTTAGATTCGAAACCTAAGAAGGAGTGGTTCGTTCCTATTTTTAATTGAACAGGTACTTTACTGTTAAATTTTAGTGAGTCCAGTATAGGAGAAACTCGGCGTTTTTCAATTTTAGGGAGTCAGAAGAAGAACTTAAGAAAACTCCATGGTTGTCCTTTTTCATAAATTTGTGTCTCCCAAGCCCGAAAATGTATAAAATGATACTTGATAAAACAGCTTGACCATTCCGATCAAGGAGTACTTTTCATAATTAGCGCCTTCAATCTGAAAAAGTAAAAAAGTGATCGAAAACACGTCGTTTATTACCAATATCAAACTTGAAACGATAAAAGTCCGGCAATATTTTCATCTTTATACGGTCAGAAAAGAGATGTAAGTGGGCCGTCTTTTTAATTCCATTTTAACGAGTCCAAAAGAAAAACTCAGCAATCTTTTCATATTCTATGTGTCAGAAAAGAGCTTAAAGAGGACTCCTATGTGTTTTTATTGAAAATGACCAATTCTCCCTGAATACCCAATATTCTGCACAAAAACTGCAAAAATTACTCATATTTGTTTTAAGAATAATAAAAATGTACTAAATGTGACCTTTTCAAAGTAAAAAATAAATAAATTAAATTTATTTATTCAAAAAATCTTATAAAAAGGGCTTTTACAAGTTCATTTTCACCATTTGGTTTTGTAGTAAAAAGTAAGAGCTTTTGGTAAGAAAAATTCCTATGGAGATTGCAGAAAATCCGACCGCTGGAATCGAGAACCGTCTTTTCCAAGTAATCCACTTCATCTCTAACTTGCATTTCACCCGTTTAAAATTTTGTTTTAGGCTTTAAATTTTGACTTTTAGAGGAAAATTTGGGCAAAAAAATCACCCGCAGTAGTTGCGCAGGTGTGCCATGTGGCCCCTGCGCTCCCCGATTTTTCCATGCACAGGGAAAAGTCAGGGTGTCGCACCTGTTCTTAAGGAGAAGTGTGCAACTACACACTATCTCTAAAAGGATGGGTGCAAACCCTGCAGAATGCGGATTTAAAACCCTAATTTCTTCATTTTTGCCCCACAGATTTTGAATTAAAATGTTCTAAACCACCTATTTTGCAATGTAGGTACACAATATGCTTGTTTGGTGGGAAAGAGAGCACGAGGATGTGGATCAAGCCGAATTACTCCATCCACCTTCATTACAGGCATTGAGAGCATGCGGGCTATTTAAAATTTGGACCAAACCTGGCATGAGGGCACAAGTAGACTTTCTACAATGGCTAGTAGACAGGTGGAGCACGCAGAACCAGTGCTTCATTATTGGTGGAAACCAACTCAAAATCGAGCCAGAATACATATACTTCTTGACTGGCTTGCCCAATAGAGGCGAGGAATTATCTCTGTTCATATTTAGGCCAGGTGGCCAATCTGTTGCTAGTCTTCGACTATAGTTTTGTAATAAGTAAACTGCGGACAAACAGATAGATTTTAAAACCATCTCCCATTCTGAACTAAAATTGATAGCCTTTACTGTCACCAAACTCTGTGGGAGTGCAGCATTGCACCTAGCTACCGGTTCCCAGATGCACATGGCAGTAGACTACTTCCGAGGCACCATCTTCAACTGGTGTGATGCTGTATTGGCCAATATAAAGGGCCAATTGACTAGGGAAAAGAATGGACAACTAAAGAAATTTGGATATGGTTATTTAGTTTTGAGATTTTCCCTAGAGAGGGTACCTATGCTAGTTCCACAACAACTTACCGTTGAGGCTGGACTTCCCCGAGATCCTTGGGTTATACGTTGTGTTGTAGTCATGGCCTGCCATCCTGAGGAGGGCACCGAGGTTGTTCGATTCACACCCAAGTATTTTCGTTGGTTAGAGAACCAACTCTTTGTGATTCAGGATTTTCCATACATTGGGATGGATTATCGTGGTGATCCCGACATGGATCTTCCACCAGGAGAGCAATGGGATGATAGAGGTAAAATTGTTTTCAACATTTAAATTATATATATTTTTCTTGTTTTTAAATTGTCCCAAAACTAATAGTAAAATTTTTTTAAATGCAGATGTGGGTCCATGGCGACCAGCCGCTCTCTAGCCTTATGATCGAAGACAGCCAGCTGCCGTGGCACCGACCCCACAGGACCAATCAGCAGAGACCTTGGCCGAATTGGAGGGTCATCTAGAGCGCTTGACAGCAGATATTCCAGAGACCAGCATAGATGACATTCCTCTTAGGCTACAACGCTATGTGATTGGGGTCCCAAGACCTTTTAGGAGGTTCCTTTGTAGGGTGGCCTGAGCAGTGGTGTCTTATCATGATCATCACCAGTGATAGGATGATTGCCTTGTAGACTCATTTTTGGACTTTTTGTGCGATCATTTTTGCCGATCATAAGGTGTTTTTCAACCTATGATCATAGACGATGTATATTTTGACACACTTATATGCTATGCTATATTACTATTATTGGTTATCTTGCAAAACATGTTATGGGATGTTTTTAAATTTACTGTTTGATTTAATGCGAATGTCTATTTAACATTCGAGAAGCAATTGCATCTGCTAATGTATTTAAATATCTTGGAATGTGTTGATATTCAATGTAATCAAATTCTCATTCCAAGAGATGGACTCTCAAAAATAATCATAATAACACTGGATTTAATGGCATAAACTCTATTAAGCTGTAATACAACGAGTTCCGAATGTAATCTAATATTCAAACTCTGAATTCCAAATGAAATGGATTCAGATAATAACTCAATCACTGCACTGTATTCTGCAATGTTTTTCATTGTTTGACTGATGCTTACCCCATGCATAGATACTAACTCGTCAGAGGGCGAATAGATAACCCAAGCTGCAGAAGAGATGTTCCGTGTACTACGACAAGCGCCATCAGCAAAACCGATGTATGTTTGGAGAGGCGTCGACATCTGCAATATCAAGAGAAAATCATGATAAGCAGGAATAATGATTAAAAACACCCTCTGAAGTAAAGCACGCATTCCTAATCTAAAAACACACCAAACTTAGAAAGAAACTAGTCTAAAAAATCTCCACACTAATCTTTTAAGCATAATATCACTTTAGATAAAGCCCATTCCTAGGTTTACCTAAAGAGACACCGTCAAAATCTTCTAATTCATAGGCCCCTTTTTCTAGCTTTCGCTTAACAATATACGGACCATGCCACATGGGTAAAAATTTGCCAACCCTTAGCTTATCATTTGCTTGATCGTAAAGTAAGACTAAGTCTCCTTCCAAAAAATTGCGGGGTGTAACATTCTGATCATACTGAGCTTTAATTATTTTGGCATGAGTTTCGATAGCTAATGCAGCATCACGTTGATTCTCATCTAATTGAGCTAAGTATAATAAACATTTCTCCTCTTCGGAAGTGGCTGGTAATAATTGCACAGCAATTTGTAATGATAGATTTCGCATTCAATGGGTAATACTGCCTCTAAACCGTAAACCAGTTGAAAGGGAGTAAAACCTGTTGATGTTTTGGCTGAGGTTTGGTATGCCCAAAGTGCTGAAAATAACATGTTATGCCAATTTGACCTATGAATCCCAATGATTCGTCATATCATGGTGACTAGAACTTTGTTGATTGCTTCAACCAGACCATTTTCCTGTGGGTAATATGGAGTGGAACTATCGTGATGCAGACCAATCTGATTTGTTAGTTCAATCATCATGATGTTTCGAAAATGACTCCCATGATCAGTGATAATTGCTTGAGGAACACCAAACCTAGCAATTATATGATTGAAAATGAAAATCATAGCAGTTTTGTCATCTGCCGAAAATGTAGGCATCACCTTGGCCCACTTGGTAAAATTATCTACCGCAAGGATGATATACGCATGCCCCCCGCCGAGTGAGGATTACATGTAATAAAATCAATACTCCATTTTGCGAATGAACCGACGACAATTATAGGGTGGAGAGGAGCAGGGGGATTGCACATCTTACGATAAAAAATTTGGCAATTGTGGCATTTATGGACTGTAGTGATACAATCTTTGAATAAGGATGGCCAAAAATAGCCAGCACATAAGATCTTTTGGGCTGTGGCATACCCATACATATGACTGCCACACACTCCAGAGTGACAGTCATTAAGAACCTTTTCAGCCTCGTCATGAGTGAGACAATGGTGGAAAACAGAATCCACCCCACGATGATAAAGAGTATCTCCAATAATAGTGTAAGGTTGGGATTGGAAGCGTATTTTCCAGCGTTGAGATTGTGAGATGTTAGGCCGAAAAGATTGGGTCTAGAGATAGACAATGATATCTCCATACTATGGATCAACAGTGTTGATAAGGAACAAGGATTCATTCGCAATGGGTTCTTCTGCCACATTTTCAGTATCAGCATGAGGGACGTCACACATCAATTCCGCAAAAACCAAAGACTTCTTTGACTTGGCCTTTTCAAATTCCAAGTCAAATTCCTGCAGGATGACAATCCATTTGGAATACTTGGCCCCTAGCAATTGTTTAGTCAAAATGTATTGCATAGGGTTACAGTCAGAAATGACCGTGGTTTTGCGTAACAAAATGTAATGATGAAATCGTTGAACAACTTGTACTGCTGCCAAAGCCAGTTTCCCCGCATGTGAATATTTTAACTCAGTCAGAGTCTGAGTCTGACTAAGATAATAGATCACATGTTCACTCTCGAATTCATCCTGTTGAACTAAAACCATCCCAATGGTGGAATGGGAAGCGACGAGGTACAAGAAGTAATCCTAGTTGTAGTTGGGAGGATGGAATAATGGCGCATGGGTCAACGCATGTTTAAGTGCATCGAAAGATTTGTTAGCTATCTCATCCCAAAAGAATGGAGTGTTATGTTTCAACAACCGAGTGAAACCTTTTGTAATCTCGGCGTAGTTAGGAATGAAAAGACATAAAAAGTTTGCTTTCCCTTGCAAACTCTGGAGTAGGCGAAGAGTCAAAGGAGGTGGTAATTTGACGATGGCTTTGACCTTCGAAGGATCGACACGAATGCCAGCTTTGGATACAACAAATCCCAGTAAACGACCTGTTTCTATACAGAAAACACACTTGTGTGGATTCAACCTAATCCGATAATGCCTACATCTCATAAAAATTGCTCGTAAATGAGTGAGATGGTCATCTCTACATAAAGAATGGGCAGGTAAATCATCGAGATAAGGCTACACAATGTGCTTGATGTCATGAAACGCATAAGACATAGCCCTTTGAAAAGTTGGTCTGGCGTTTTTCAATCCAAAAGGTAACTTGCACTAAGAAAATGTCCCCCATGGATAGATGAATGCCATTTTTGGTTGATCGACGGGTAGAATGTTAATTGGATTGTAACTGGAAAAACCATCCATAAAGGAGAAAATTTCACTACTGGCACAATCATCGATAATTTGATCGATATAGGGTGTTGGATAATTGTCCTTTGGACAAGCACAATTGATATCCCTATAGTCAATACATATTCTTATTGTCCCTTGTTTTTTAGTAACTGGGACAATATTCAATACCCAATCCGTTAAAGGAATTGTATAAATGAAACCTACTTTAAGTAATTTCCCAACTTCTGTTTTGATGGCAGCAACCTTTCGTGGGTGTATCTAATGCAAGCGTTGCTAGACGGGTTTAGCATACGGGTAAGTTTTGATCTCATGAACAACAATTGAAGGGTCAATTCCTGACATTTCCTCATAGGACTAGGCAAACACGTCACGAAATTCTTGAAATAGGGCTTTATATGTTTTAATTTTAGTGTCTGTACAAGAAGTACCTATGTGAATGTTTTCAACAATCCCAAGTTTGACTGAAATGTCGGTAGGAACCGTTCGAGAAATATTTACTAAATTTTGTTTAGAATCAGGATGTTTCAATGGATTCTGCGATTCCTTAACATATTCAGTAGTAAAAATAGATGAAAAATCATTCTCAAAAGGATCAATCTCAGGTAAAAACGAAGATTGATGATGAAGGTCTTCCCATGTTAATGCGTCAACAGACAAAAGTTCCCAAATTTGCTCATCAGCGTGAACAATTTCAGAAAAGGTTGTTGAATCTGACGTTGAGATTGAGAGTGATTCTCCATGGATCACATTCACTAGATCAAGATTGGTTGAACTTGAGTCGGAAAACGATTGTACAAGCTGATAAGAAACTTCAAGGGGACTCAAATCCATGGCATCACCAAAAGGGTCCACCTTGGAATCGAATGGAACGATCCAAGGATCGTCATGAACAATGGATTCTGACGAAATCATATGAACAATTGCGAAAGAAGAGGGTACATTGGGAGGAGGAAATGAAAAAGTTCTGAGTAAACCAGAATCTTTAACTAATCCTAACCCAACATCCTTATAAGGGATAGCGGTTTTACCAACATGTTGAATACTCTCAGCAGAGGATGGGTCGGACGAAAAGTAAGTTAACTGATCTATTGTAACGATCTTTACACTATGTGGAAACTTAATAAGCCAAAAGACTGATGAAACAATAGCAGTCATGGCGTAAGACCAGATATGACCCAAAAGAAGGTTGTAATCTAGAGGGGCATCAACCACCTCCACTTCTAGATTAACAATTTTTCCTTCAACCCCTATATGTAAGTCCTACAAAATGCCATAAGGATGAAACCCTCGGCCATCAAAGGCCTTCAAAATCATCGGGGATTGATTAAGTGTAGGAGAACCAAGGGCTTTCCAACACTGTATCGACATAATACACGTTGAAGCTCCCTCATCAATCATAGTCCTAAAGCAAGGTGTGTTTTTGACTAACACTGGAATCTGGAAAGCCATTTGATGAGGTAAACGAGGTGTACTATTTTATAAATCGAAGACTTTGAGGTTTGGTTCCTGAATATCAACAACTAAATCTTTAACAATGTTATAGTTCTGAGCAGCTCTCACATGTAGATTAAAAGTTGACTTTCGAAGTATACCTTTAGCAGGAAGTTTGATTACTAAGTCTGGATTAGGTTTCTCGATCTGTAGTGGATTAGAACCAGATGGAGCTGTGGTTGATGGGTTAGAATTAGAATATTCCACTTCCTTACCACAAATATGACTCTTACTTCCATAATCTTGCAATCGTGTCACAATCCTTACATGGGACATCATCATTATGGGCTCTTCCGAGGCACTAGAGGAAGAACCTATCATCGTACTGTCTTGACTCGGAAAAGGATCCTTCAAAACAGCAGGTGTTTGAGAACCTTTGACAATTTTTGCAACCTCGGCACGATGTGGACAATCTCTTGTAAAAAGCTCATCATCGCAGATTAGACAAGGATAGCGAGGTTTACGTTTCTTGTCAGTAGATTCAGGTTTATCGGATTTCTCCTTCCAGTTTTGCTTATTCTTCTTCTTGCCTTTCTTCTTACCACCAGATTTTGATTTGGCCGTAGATGATTCTATGACGTGGACATCAACAGAAATTGCAGTCGAACACTCTCCCTTCGGGGAATCTGGTAAAGTTATAATAGGAGAAGAATTCTTGGAGGATTTCTTCTTACTTTTGGTATTAACAGTACCAATCATACCGTCAGTGGCATGAGACCCTGAGGGAGGTGCAGTTATTTGATTTTGTTTTGGAAGGTCGGGGATTTTCTCATGTAAATACCTGATTGTGTATAAACTAAGTCAAGGTACTGAGCTTGAGCAATTACTTGCTCTTCAATAACTACTCCTGCCTTGGCTACTTCTTCAGTCATTTTAGGTAATAACGATTTTACAAACCATTCTGCCAAAATTTGGTCCAAGATAAAAACATTCACTAAACGACGTCGACATCTCCATTCATGAATATGGTCTGAAATATATGTGGACGTTGACTGTTTTAATGAAGTTAATAATTTTGTTCCATTGTCATATTGGACTGGCAGCTGAAAATGAGTAAGGAAGGAAGTGGCTAACTGACTAAAATTGTAAAAAGAGCCTCGTGGAAACTCAATGTACCACTTGGCTGCAAGGCCAATCAAAGTGCATTGAAAAAGACGAAGACGAATTGAATCATCTATAATGGAATTCGATGCACACCAGAGATGGTAAGCAATCACATGATTAGACGGATCTTCTCTTGACTTCCCCTCAAACTTTGGTACATCACTGGGCAACTTATTCGGCATTGGCAGCCAAAATGGAAGATAATTAATGGGATCGTTCGTAAGGCACGACAAGTCAAGTAAATCCAAAGTTGCTATAAATGGTAACTGACAGTAAAATCCTGAAAATTTGGGGTCATAAGACCAGCCCCAGGAGGA
Organism: Pinus taeda; assembly: GCA_000404065.3. NCBI lineage: Eukaryota > Viridiplantae > Streptophyta > Pinopsida > Pinales > Pinaceae > Pinus > Pinus taeda. The sequence continues at coordinate 36,867 of APFE030874601.1, forward strand.
GGATATCCAGGATAACTTGGAATCGGATTTGCATTTGGGATATTATATCCTCCTGGAAAACTAGGATTAACTGGACCATACTGGGGTTGTTGAGGTTGTTGATAAGTATACCTAGGGTACAGTTGATACTAATAAGTCGGGCTCTGCACAGCAGGACTGAATTGGTACTATCCCTGGTACGGTTGATAAGTAAATTGGGGTTGACTTGTGACAGCCGTACTAGGCCCAGGTTGTCCTACAGGCATTGAAACCGGAGTCTAGATTGTAGGTCCAGACTGAGGTAAAGAGGCCTGAGGAGTTGATACAGGAGAAATAGAAACTAGAGCTGCTGATACTCCAGAAATAGGTGGGGTGGATTGAGCAGAGGCCGCAGTAGTTGCAGCAGACGTTTGGGGCGGAGTTCGAGGTGAACTAGGCCCAGGCTGATGAACTACCCTAGGTGTAGAAGTTTGAGTAGTAGGATGGACAGGTTGTTGGGGTGAACTAGAAACCAAAGGATGTCTAGATTGAGATGACAACTGCACACTGGGTTGCGAAGTCTGTTGTTCCCACACCACGTTCATTCCAGGGTATGGACCCATAAGAGGTTGAGCATATTGAGGACCAAAACCAGGTTGAGTGTAAGGTTGATAATTATATGGTACATTTCCCGATCCTTTAACAAATTATTGACCTAAAGGTGGTTGGAAACCTTGAGGTTGGTATTGACCTTGAGGTTGGTACTAACCTTGAAGTTGGTACTAACCTTGTGGTTGGTACTGACCTTGAGGTTGGTACTGACCTTGAGGCATATATTGAAACTGAGGTTGACCTTGAGGTACATATTGGTACTGGGTGACCTTGAGGAAAATACTGTCCCGTAGGGATGTACTATCCTTGAGGTTTCCCCCCAGGCGGTAATGGACTACCTTGAGGTTGCCCCCCAGACGGTATTTGAGTACCTTGTGGCTGCCCCCCAGGCAGTATTGAACTACCTTGAGGTTGTGGGTTAGGAGTAGTACCAGACATCATAAGAATCTCTTCGACACTTAACGATTTAGTTCCGCTATTACCAGGAGATACTATATATTCGATGGGTTGAGGAGATGCTCTTGAAAATGTACCAGACACAGACTAATACCCAGGAGGAACAGAAGCACTACCATGTAAAAAAGTTTCTGGTGTCTGAGAAAACAAGGATGACTGTCTCGACATATTCAAATGAGGATAATAACCTTTGGGTGTTGGATGGAAAGGAAATCGAGGTGGTGAAGATGCGAGACCTGGATTTTCTAAAAAGTTGGTCAACGAAATATACCAAGCGTCACCTCTAATGAGACTGTATAAAATGGATTCATGCTCCCTAAGTTCGATAGCTGGTTGATTTTCGAGGATGCTTATACCTTCGTCCGAACTTACAAATTATTCTATGGAAATGAGTCCAGAAGGAAGATTCTAGGTAATGATACTTTCTACCCTAGGTGAACTGGGACCACTACAAACAGAAGAAGCAAATCCCAAAGATGGAGTAGTAGCAGGTTCATTTTCAGGTTCTTCGACTAATAAACTAGTAGGAGTAATACTACCAATAACTTCGGAAAATGAAATCGGTTCAGAAATATGTTCTGTTGCTTGAACTAAATAATCAAGATGCATGATTAACAAAGACTCTCCGGCCTCCAGTGACCCAACTCTACTTTCACTAGGTGTGACAAGAGCTCGCAGCCCTTCAAGTTGTCTTGGTGTAAATTCGGGAGGTTGCCCCCGAATTCGATGGGATTGTCTCGGTAATTCAACAATGATTAATTATTTAATTAATTCACATGAAAACAAAGAAAATCTCAAGAAAACCACCTAAAGTCTCTAAAGAACCAAATAATTTGAAGCACACGCCCAATAAATCTAGGAGATCAAACCACACACAAACACTATCTTTCCGGATCGAAAACACTAGTTGGTGATGAAATCCAACGTCGCAGAATTGAATACAGAAATGGCGGTTGGAACAGTTACCCCGACAACCTGCTTAATGAAATAGACTGGCACAAGTTTCTCCACTATAACCGTCTCAAGTGAAGAGAACCCCCTAGAGAGTCCAAGTGAGTCTAGTCGACGTCTGCTCTAGGTACAGTGGGATCTTCCCTCCACTATCACCTAGGAAATAATCCTATAGATTATGGCCACTAAGGTTACCAACGGAAACAAATATACTTGGGAGAATAGTCTACGATCCGATATGCATGCAAGGGCAGAGTAACAAGCTCAATCCCCTTGAAGGCTCCTTGACATAATCCAAGGTTTACCAACAAGTGACCCCAGGCTCCTCGACAATGGTCAATCCAAGGTTTACCATTTTTAATACGTCAATATCTTCTATCGTTCCCAATGAGGAAGGATTGATTCCCACACTAGTTCAGATATGATCTCATGCTTCTCCTTTAAGAGGAGCTTCCCCAGAGCATAGATGTAACAATTGGAATTTCTCCCTACTACAAGATCGACTACTTGTTTGTTTAAACTATCTTGGAGAGTTAATTAAGCGTTAATTTTATTTGTTGTTTCTTAAGTCAATGGGTGCAGAGATGAAACTTTATGGTGTGAAGAATCGACTCCAAAACACTAAAAAATGCACCCAAGATGATAAACAATTCCTTTTCCTTTTAAATGAATTTCTAGCTAAGGAAGAGTTGAAAATGCAATGCTTTGAAAATCAAATCTTTCTCTTAACATACAACTGAAAGGAAAAACTTTTTGTCTTTTTCAAAGAACTTTAAAAACGAGACTACTAATCATGCTCACGGAAAATCCCTTTGCTTTTTCAACAATCAAAAACTACAAAAACAAACAATTCTTTTAAGAGATCTTTTAATATTTCTAGAAAAAACTCGCAAAACTATTGAAAACAATTTTTCAACAAGCTTCTTTCTATGAAAAACTCAAAACTATAATCTAATCTTGAGATCTAAATGAAAATGGATTGAAAAGAAACTTGAAATGTTTTTTAAGGATGCTTAGCTTAGTTTTTTAGCTAACTAAGGATCAATTTGTTCAGCTCAACAAACTAATCACAAACACCCAATTATTTTTTAATAAAAATGAAATTCGAAACTTTCAATCAAGTTTAATCAAAGTTTTGCAAAAGAGAAAAATGGGATCTAGCTCTCTTCAAGGATAGATTTCATAAACTAGTCAAACTCAGCAAGAAGACCAGAGATACCAGGGTGATCTAAGGCTCTAAGGCTTCTGATCTCTGAGCTATTACGAAGACCAAGCAAAAATCAATCCAACAGGCAAAACTTCTAGAAAATCACTTCAAACGAGAATGCCAAGGAAAACTAACTCACAAGGAACTTTTGTCAAGACAAGTGAAGATCTGGGCATAAAATAACAGCTATGGACAAAAACTAAACCTAACTGGTTGGATCGATCTTAGGTTTTTCAAACTTTTGACAAGGTCCGCAGGATCCCAGTAGAACTAGGTGCGGTACCACTCTGTGTTACACTGTAATAGTGTGGACAGGTCTGCACTGTACCTAATGTAGAAGGTGCGGTCCTCTTCCAAAAATCTGAAAAATAAAAATCAAACCAAGATCTAACAAGTACTCAATCCCACACACATCAAGGCAAAATCAGAAGCCAAAACTCAAGTTTCTCAAGTCAAAGAAAAGACAAATCAAAACCCAAAACCAAACCAGTCCCCAGCGGAGTCGCCAATTTGTTGGCCGGATAAATCGTTCTTGCATACAAGACCGATCTCCCTAGTATCAAATGATATCTAGCAAAAAGTAGAACAAGAAAATATACTTTTCTCTAAACATGTTTCAATTCATAAATGAAAACTAAGAGGTGTAATAGACCCTACCTCAGTCCAACACTTGTTTGTGGCATCTTTGTTTCAACAGCTTCAAGCAATTCCCTTTTAATAACCTGCATACACAAACAAACACACATCAAAGAACACCTGCATAGATACTATAATAAAACATGTTCATTATGAAGATCAAGGAGCTCATAAAATAAACCATTAGAGACAGTTCATTGAGAAAAACAAACTTAATTGTATTAACTTTATGAATAAAAGAATCTTACAACCTTTGCCTTGATGTTGCACAAGCTCTTTCCAGGGTCCAGCAGGAGTCTCCTCTACTTTGATAAGCCTCACTCACTTCCCAAATGAAATGAAAGGTATGTGATCTATCCTCTCACAAGCTCAAAAAGGAAGTCTAATTTCCAGCAGCATTTACCCTCAAGAATCTTCAGCTTTCAACCTCCCCTACAACCAGCCCAATGCCTGAATTTATAGTGCAAATGGAGGAAGTTGCAGGTCCACCATTGAGGGGATAAGTTCCTCCTTCAATGGGATAAGCACCTCATATCATGGAGTTAGCTCCCTTAGTTATGGAATGGATGAACCAAGGTGGAGCGGACTTGCCAGCATAATATTCCTTCTAGAAGTGTCTAGAAGTGACCCAAGATGAGTTTTTAAGGATGAACTCACGCCTTTTTAACTTTTACAGGAGTTCGCACCCATTACTCAATAGACAAAGCTGTCAAGTTCACAGGAAACATGACCATTGGGTCCAGCACCACAAGCAATGCTAGGAGAAAGTGCGAAACCGGGATTTGAGATATTTTTAAGGTCTTTCTCCCATTTTCAAGGCTTGACATAAAGAGTTGAGGTTTAAGACTTGCAAAGGAGGTATGTATGAGTGTTGATGGACTCACACAAACTGTAGGAAGTCATGATGACAATTTTTTGTGTAACAGTAGTTTTTCGACCTTAACTTTGATAGTAGCAGCCTTTCGTGAATGCACTGGATGTAATATTTACATAATAGTTTTAGCATGTGGGTAAGTCTTAATTTTATGAAAAATAATACTTGGGTCAATTCTTGGCATTTCCTCATAAGACCAGGAAAAAATGTCATGGAACTCTTGAAATAGGGCTTTGTACATTTGAATCTCTTCAAGTGAGCACAAAGCACCTATGTGAATGTTATCGATAATTCTATACTTGACTGATATTAATTTGAATGTTTGTAGATATATTTCCTAAGCTTATTTTGAGATTCAAATTGAAGAATTGACATAGGGAATTCAAGATTATCTATCATCTCGGGTGAAAATATGGTAGAAAAATCATTCTCGATTTTATCAAGGTTAGGAAGAAAATATGAACGATGATGATAGTCGTCCCATAGAATTTAATCCAAACTCATAATATCCATAATACTTTCATTGGTTGGAAACATATTATCTAAAGGATCAAGAAACAATGTTGGTTCTAACCAAGATAATTGAGAATAATCATCAGTGATCGCATTCACTCGATAAATTTTAGAGTGTGGTGGATTGGAAAATGTTTGAACTACCTGATAGGCTAATTCAAATGGGCTTAAAGGCATCTCGTTTCCATACGAGGTCAATTGATATTAAAGGCACAATTCAAGGATCAAAATATTCATAGTGTTTGATGACATCATGTTAAACTGGAAATGTTAGAAGGAAAGCTTGGTGGAGGGAGTGCAAAAGGTCTCACCAGTGACGAATACTTAATAAAACCAACCCCAATATCCTCATAGGGAGTAATCATTCTCCCCACAAAAGGTACACTACCTGTAGAGTTAGGGTCGGAAGTAGAATAAGATAACTGGCCTTCTTTTAGTATTTTCCCTTGATGAGGAAAAAGTATCATGTGGGAAAATGATGAGACCACTGTAGACATAGCATAAGTCCAACTTCAACCTACTAAATGGTTGAAATTGAGTTGGGCATCAACGACTTAAACTTCAATTGTGACCATCCTACCTTCTAACTCTATTGGTATATCATTTAAGATCTTGTAAGGATGAAAACCTCTTCCATCAAAGGCTTTCAGAGTGGTAGGAGATTGATTGATAGTTGAAGAACCCAAATATTTCCAACAAGAAATATACATGATACATGTACAGGCGGCTACTTCAAAATGTCAATTGGAATGTCAATTGATGTGGGAGTCTAGATATATGACTTTCAAGATTAAATATGATAAGATTAGAATCCTGGGGATAAATTGCTCCAATAGATGACAAAAGTAACTTTCCTTGTGTTGGACATTTTTGTATCACTTCAAGAGTTGACATTGTTGAAGGAGACATCACTAGGTCCTCAACAATGTTGTAGTTCTGAGCAGCTCTAGCATGTGGGTTGAAAGATTATTTTCGAACAACACCTTTGGGAGGTAGTCGAATCACCATGTCAAAGTTTGGTTTCTCAATATGTAACCGCTCATAAGAAGAAGGAATTGAAGTGGAAGTTTGACCAAATGGGATAGCATCGTTTCCATTTAATAGAGGACCCTTAGATCCATAATCTTTAGATCCTGTTTCTACCATAACTTGCGAAGACATCATCATGATACCTGTTAATGTGGAAGAAGAAGATGGATTATGTGAAATCATTTTATTGTCTTGAGAGGGAAAAGGACCCTTGAAAATAGCAGGAGTTGGAGAACCTTTTATGAATTTACTAACCTCTGCTTGATGTGGCCATTCCTTTGTATAATTATCTTCATTACATATCAGAGAAGGATAACAAGGTTTATTTTTCTTGTCAGAAGGTTAATTTTTGGTTGGTTTCTCTTTTTGAGAAGTATTCTGCTTTGAGTTACCTTTTTGGTTGGTTTCTCTTTCTGAGAAGTATTCTGCTTTGTGTTACCTTTCCCCTTATTTTTACCTTCGGATGGTTGATTCTTTCCAGTAAATGATATACGACATTAATTTCAAAAGTAGTTTCTGGAGAAAGGTTTTCGCTAGGTGAATCCTTTAGAACCAAATTCTTAGTGTTTTTAGAATTCTTCATTTTACACTTATATTGATGTCTGACATAACCAATTACACCATCAACAATGTGAAATCCTATAGGAATTGAGTCTAGTTGATCTGAAATTGCTAGGCAATGTAGATTTGGGATTTTCTTGTACAAAGTACCAGATCGTGTATAGACAATGTCTAGGTACTCGGTACGAGAAAATACCCGCTCTTCCATTACAACACCTCCTTTATCAACATCCTCGGTAATATTGGGAAGTAATGATTTTGTGAACCATTCAACCAAAATTTCATCTGGAATATAAGCCTTGACTCAACGACGCATACGTCTCCATTAATGTATATGATCCGTAATGTAAGTAGATGTTGATTGTTTTAGAGATGTCAAAAGTTCAGTAGTAGTGTCATATCAAATTGGTAGAGAGCTATGTGTCAAAAATGTTGTTTCTAAAGAGTTGAAATTATGGAAAGAGGCATGTGGTAACTCAATGTACCATTTTGTTGCCGAACCGGTTAAAGTTCGCTGTAAAAGGTGTAATCTAATAGAATCATCAATCAATAAATTCGACGCACACCAAATATGATATGTAATAACATGATTTGATGGGTCCTCTTCTGATTTACCTTCAAACTTTGGTGTATCACTTGGTAACTTAGTAGGAATTGCCAGCCAAAATGGATAATAATAGATAGGATCATTCACTAATAGAGACAAATCTAGAAAATCTACTGTTGTGATGAATGGTAACTTATGATTGAAGATTTTTTGTAGATTTCAATAACCTTGAGGCTTAAGTCGAGCCCCTGGAGGAGGATATCTAAGATATCCTGGTGTTATCGGGAAATCTAGTGTTTATGTAGAGCTGCTAGTCCCACTAAGATGGGTAGCTATCTTAGAAACAAACAGATTAAAGTTACTTTCGTTTTCCTTTACGAGAAGTAGATAGGAGAAGAGAAAATAATACCAACCTCAATATTTCGCTTGGTTCCTTGCTTGTCCCTTCTCTCTGACAAATATTTGCCACTCTCTCCTTGACCACTTCGCTTCAAAAAGTACCTGTAAAGTCAAAGCAGCATAATACCTTCAAAGTGCAGAGATCTACAATCATAAATAATATAGGACCAGATATACATTGACCACACAAATGCATATATATTATCAAACATAGAAGAATGTGGAGGAAAACTTGAATAGCTTTATTGATGTAAAGATTAGAAGAGAGGATTACAGCCCATTGATCTGACCCAGCATCATCCTCCCAGCATGAAAGCCCTTCTTCACCTCATAAAAAGCTTAGATCACCCAACACTATGATATTCCACCAGGAAACCAATAGCACTTCCTTACAAGATACAAGATTCTAGCCTCTGGATCTCTGGGATGAGGGATCCATATATAGATGATTGTAGGGGGGTGAGTCAACTTCTGGGATTTTGATT